>JASAND010016892.1:0-66573 GCA_030248195.1 Trissonchulus latispiculum
TTCCTAGCGGTTTCCGATTCGAATGTCAAGACCAGACTTTTCCCCGCCCGTTTCATGGTGCGGGGACGAATTTCAGCCGAATTTCCATCAAAAATCAATTGCGCGAGTTCGTAATCCTTTTTCGCAGCCATTTCGTCGTTCAAACGTAAATATCCCAGTTTTTTCACAAAAAGTTTGTTAAGTTTCTCAGCTTCCAACTGTTCATTCAAAGTTTGATCACCCTCCGGTGTCGAATTGTCAGTTCCTGAATTTCCCAAATTTTCCAAAATTTGTTCGCCCGGATGGGCAGGGTCCCCACCCGGCTGCCCCGAACGGGGATCAGCCGGGTCCCCAGGAAAAAGTCCGCCCCCCATACTACCGCCGAGAACTCGGATCGGGTATGGGGTTTGGAAAAAGGAGGAAAGATCTTGGCTGGCCCAAATCTGGGTCAGCCAAAAATGATGATGATGATGTTTCTTCGCCTGGTTACTCCGTCGGCAGTTGCTGTTGTTGCTGTATTGCTATTATTCGCTTGAGGCTTTAACCACTTGAGAGAGAATCAAATGGACTCTTACATATTTACTATAATCTACACATACGATCACTTAATACCAGTTATAAATGAATGCATAATATGTTCAATACAATCATACAGGGGATGCAAAGTTCATAAAGTTTTTAGTTTTCGATTCCTTTGATTTTAAAATTTTCATCAAATAGTCCTTGGACGCCCTTCAGTTTGGCGGCCACAATCTTCGGATCGAGGGATTTCTTCGCATTGCTTCTCAGACGATACAGGGATCGTAGAAAGTACTCGCACGGGTCAGTGAAAATCTGACGGTTGCTAAGATTCATCCTCGATCGCCAGATTGCGCCATGGGCTTCCTGGATCAGTAGGTTTGACGTTGCTTCCAGCCGCTTCAGATTTGGTAAGGTTGCGCCAAAGATTTTGGGCTGCGTTTGATTAATGAGGTCGAAGACCGGCTGGGCATCGGCCCTTTGATTGGCAGGAAGCGGAGCAATGATTGCGTCAATGATCCAGGTCACCCTTCTCCAAACCTCCAGGCATCCATGACAATCTGCAAAACAGTGCACGTAAGTATCGTCATGGTAACCAGAATTAATAAAAATACAAATCTTACAAAATTCAGATTCAGTTTCATCTACTTTTACAATTCTCATATTGGTAAACAACGATCTGTGAATCAATTTCAAATGAACATCTCTAGCTAAGTATGATACAAAACCAGTCTTAACATTATTCCAGATTCTCGGCCAAAGTTCGACTAAGTCAAACTCTTCCTGCCATTTTTGCTGAACTGGCAACAAAAATGCTGAGTACTTCATAATTACTAGCTCATCATAGAAGTGTTTCAACTTAACTTTTGTATTTTCCACAATTTTGCCATTAAAAAGAACACCAAATGGTGTAAACTGAAGTGGTAATGCCACTTCAGCTCTTCTAAGATCTACAAAATACCGCGGTCCGGTAAACCAATTGAAGTTTCTGCGATAAAGAACTACTTGGTTATAAAAATAATCAAAAGGTTTGAACCAAACTCGGGTTTCATCGATCCTTCTCTTGCAAGCAAAAACTAGCCTTTGAGCCCAAATCCTCCTTTGAATTTCCGGCAATCCTATACCACCCTTCGTCTTAGGGAGAAAAGCTCGATTTCTGGAGATTAAATTCCTTTTTGACGGATGCCAAACATACCCTTCCACAGTTTTCAAAATTCTTTCTACCAAATCGTCTTTCAAAGCATAAAACCAGGAAAGATACCAAATTTCCGAAAGAAAATAAGTCATGAGTCCGTTAACTCTAGCAAAATGTGAGCTTCTCAAAGGAGGACTTGAACATCTAATCCGCTCTGCTACTTGTAAACATTTATTTTCAGCTTCTTCTTCGTTGATGCCTTTTCGATCGATGAATACTCCGAAAACTTTGGCTTTATCTTTTTCAAACTTTTTCCATTTATCCGGCACAGCCGCGCCAAGCGAAATCACGACTGTTTTAGAAATTTTCAGTTTTGCACCAGATGCTTGTTCGTAAAGAGCATAAGTTTCTTCAACTTTATTGGCCGACCAAAAGTCTTTCAGTAAGTAGTTCGCATCATCAGCATACGCGATGACTTTGCGTTCCTCGTTTTCAATCGAGATACCCCTAATTTCCGAGTTACTTCGAATGTGATTTAGAAGTATTTCATTACAAAGAACGTATAGAAGTGGAGATAGAGGGCACCC
The DNA here is from genome assembly GCA_030248195.1 of Trissonchulus latispiculum. NCBI lineage: Eukaryota > Metazoa > Nematoda > Enoplea > Enoplida > Ironidae > Trissonchulus > Trissonchulus latispiculum. The sequence continues at coordinate 2,221 of JASAND010016892.1, forward strand.
TTGCCTTATCCCCTTTTGCAGTTGGAAAGATTCCGAAACAAAGCCGTTTACCAAAACAGAACTCTTCACGAAACCTTGCTTGTATATTATCCCAATCCATTTGCAAAAATTTTCACCAAAGCCAAGGTGACGCAAAGTCATCTGCAGAAAATCCCATTCTATCATATCAAAAGCAGACATTTGATCGACCGACACAAAAACTCCTTTTTGGTTTTTGTGGTGTAAATATGAGAGACGCAGAATGAGATTCATTACTGAATCTCTGATATCTCGACCTTGCACTCCACACGATTGGTCAGGATGCACTAGGAAATGCATAACCTTTTTCAACCGATTTGTCAAAATTTTCGCGAAAATTTTATAGTCTAAATTGAGCATACTCAAGGGACGCCAATTTGACCGATCCCTTCTATCCCCTTTTCCCTTAAAAAGTTGCGAGATTATACCATAATACATTTCCCCCGGTAAACGATTCAATTCAAAGCAGGCACTAAAAACGCTTTTTAAAATGGGTGCTATCTTTTCTTTAGAAAATTTATAAAATTCGATAGGAATGCCGTCACTCCCAGGAGTTTTCTTGTCCTGAATCGTGCGAATTGCAAGATCAATTTCTTCCTCTGAAATCGGACCCTCAAGCTGATTTGCTGTTACACCAGTTAATGAAACATTTGTTTTTGCCAAGAAATCTTCAGCTGTTTGAACGTTGATTCCGCTACTACTAAATAAATTTTCGTACTGCGACTTTATTTCACTTACAATTCCTGCGCAATCGGTTTCGATATCGCCATTCGATTTTCTAATAGAGTGGAAAAACTTTTTTTCCGCTGACTGTTTTTCAAGCAACTTGGCGGTTTTCAAAGTAAATCGATCAGCAAGCTCGTCAGACCTGTGAGCTCTTCTTAAAATTATTTCAATTTCACTAATTTCAAATTTCTTAAGCTCAGCTTTAGCAAATTTGATCCGGTCTCTATCCCCGGAAAGAATGGCGTTTGCCAGATTATTGTCCAGAACAGACCACTGCTGTTTTTTCGTTTTCGAATTGATTCTCCCATGCCTTTGAAAAAGTTCTTGAACATCCGACTTTAATTTCTCCCACCTTTTCAAGATTTGCAATGGGTTCTGAAAAAGTCTGAAAGTTTCAGTGTAGTAGTCTAGAATGATTTCCAACTCTTCTACCAGTGCCTGGTTCCCAAGAAGTGAAGTGTTCATTTTCCAATAGGACTTTCCTCTATTTTGATATAGGATCCCTGAGTCAAAATGTGCGCAAACAGCGCTGTGATCCGAAAAGGACAGTGGTTTGTGGTCAATTTTAGCACACGAATTTGCACAATTTTCATACGCATAGATTCTGTCAATTCGAGTTCTTGTACCCCAGGCACTTGAGAAGAAAGAGAAATCCCTACCCACCGGGAAGAGAGACCGAAATACATCGTTAAAGTTTCCCAAACTTTTCAAAACTTGGAATTCAGTATTCCCCCTTTGTGCCGCGAAAAGAGTTGACCTTTCGTTATGAAAAGAAAATCTATCCAATTGTAGTGATTCTACGAAGTTGAAATCCCCCGCAAGAATTGCAGTGTCGCAAGCTAATCGATTCCTCAAGTTGTGAGATAAGGTTCTAAAAAACTTTGGCCGAATTTCTGGAGTAGCTGGAGCATATACATTAATTAACTTTAACAATTTATCTCCAATTCTTGTCTCAATTCCTAATGCTCTACCAGCAAACTCATAGAACTTCGCAAAACTAGAACCAACAAAATCTCTATTAATTAAGATTGAAATTCCTTCTCCTTTTTCCTTTGTTGAAAATGAATGAAAGGTCAAAAACTTTTGTTCAAAAATGTTGTCGAAATCTTTAGTCCAATGATTTTGCTTCAAATTTGTCTCCTGTAGAAAAATAATTTGGAAAGGAATCGAAAATAGATAAATTTGTTCAATTTTGGCTAAAGAATTAATGCCTGCAACATTAAAAGTTGCAAAGGAGAAGCAATTTCTAGTATACATTAGGAAAGAGAAACAAAACGTCCTTTAGTTAAATTTTGGCTTCTTGTTGGCTGTGCCCTGTTGTCTGGATTGGCTCCGAACTTGCTGAACCTCCGCCTCAAATCTCTTATCGCTCAGAATGTACTGTCTCAACTGGGTCAGCATATTCCCCAAAACATTCTCCGACGTCCACTTCGAGAAGTCCGCCACTCGAGGGTCCTCCAATTTCAGGCCGCATCCCCAAACGTCCCTTGGGTTTCCATTGCACTCCACCAACCTAGTTCCTTCGGTCTTAATCAGTTCAGTCCTGGCTTCTTTATTTTGCAGAAATTTAGCTTCGATGCCGTCCCACATAGCCTTGAACCGCTCCGAAGAATCCCACACGCCGCTCATATTCAGGGGACCCAGGATGTTATGGCCCATTGCCTTGACGCGAACCGGATCATCCGAATCGAGAATGGCCTTTGCTGCCTCCTTATTGTCGAAAAGTTTGGCTCTCCTCCAAAAATAATAATGCTCGTTCGTCAGAAACGAATGTCCGTCCTTTTGGAAGCCTATCGGCGCATGATTCGAAAAAACGAAGACCTTCCTGAAGAAGGGCGTGACGTTTTGCCCGTAGGACCGGAACTCCTTATCCCAAGTTTCCCTGACCGAGCTCCACTTCTTCGCATCAGCATTCGCAGTGTCCGATTTAGCTGCCGAAGCCTCACTGGATTCCACCTCCTTGGCCCAATCCATTCCGGTTTCCAGTTCCGGGACCTCCTTAGCCACCTGCTGCTCTACCGGTTCCACCGGCCTCTCACCCGGCGCTACTGTTTCCCACCTTCTACCGGACTGGGGACCTCCATCCTGCCGTTTCTCCGGACAATCCCGGTGCCAATGGCCCTCTTTCAAGCACCTCCGACACCAATCTAAAGAACCCTTATACCACACGTGAATCTTAAGGACCCTCCTAGCGAACTGGCAAGGGTACCTTATAAACCCAGGAACCTTAGACTCCCTGGGGACCGCTAGCCAAACCAGGCGCCTACCGTCTCTTATCTTGGTCTCCCCGTATTCCGACCACCAGATTTCTGAGCAAGGAGGGAAGCCTAACCCCTTCAACCAATTAACCACATATTCATCCGTATCCATCTCCGGTATCCCCTTTAACTTAACTAGCACCCGCCTAGGTCTTGGGACTCCCAGTTCCTCCAGGGGCCTCTCCACCGTCGCCTGCAGTGATCCCAATTTTAGCTTCCGCAAAACCGCTTGTTCCCGAATTTCGTTCGAAGAAAAAGTCAGAACCATGCTTCTGCCGGAACGCCGCATCGTCAAAGGCCTCAACTCAGGGGGATTGCCGTCCACCAAAAGCTGCGCAAGTTCAGAATCCCGTTTTTGGAAAAGTTCGTCGTCCAACCGGACATAGCCAACCTTTTTCAAGAAAAGTTTATTTTGCTGCTCAGCCTCCAGCTGCTCGCGAAGAGTTTCATCCGTCGAATTTTGATCTTCCGGTTGGGCCGGACCCGCATCCGGCTGCCCCGAAGTGGGGTCAGCCGGGTTCGCTGGATTCAGTCCTTCCCCCATCGGCGCCTAGCAGCTAGGATCGGAGATGAGGGTCGGACACTCTGAGTTTCACGTTCAAATGACGCAGGTATATCAATACCTGAATCAAATGGGTTAAAACCGACTACTCAGCGCAGCATTTGCTTATAAGTCACTTTTGCGCTATTAGCTGCTCAGGGTCTGTTCGCGTCAAGAACCAGGCAAAGCGCGGACCTGATAACTTTTGCGTGGTACGGTCTGGAATCGATCTTAAGATTTCATTTTGGTGGCAAATCGCACAGCTATTCAGCGCCTATAGCAAATACTCCCCCTACCTGTCATTGTTTGGGAACAGATTTCGTGCAGTTCCCATCGGTTTCCAGCCGTTTTCGCCAAACTGAGACTGCCAGCGGCCCAATTTCATGCCGCTGACTGATTTGGTCCCAAGCGGACCCTAGTGGAACCCGAATTTCGAGTTTTAGGAAATTTTGAAAATTTCGAAATTTTGGCTCTAGGTGGGCAAAATGGACCTCCAATTGTGCTAAGTACAAATTTTTTGAACCGAACACAAAAACTCGCCTGCGCTTGCAGGCGGTCTCCCACGTCTGTGGCATGGACCTGAAATTTGCATCCACATTTTCATTTGGACATTTCATCTTGACTGAAATTTCTCCAAACGGCATTCCTCCTGATCTGCTTTTCCACGGGAATGCATCAACCAGCAGCGAGGACCTCCTAAAACAGAAAAAGAAGTTAGTAACTAAATTAACAAACATAGTCACAGCAACAATTCACAGCATTTTCCTTTTGAAATTGTAGTCCCGGCTGCGAGAGCCAGGACATTTACAAAAAGGCCAAGCCACAAAGCCGAAGCTAAGGGCTGGATTTGATTCATACCTGAATCAAATGGTCTATTTCTTCCTATTTCATCTGTTCTTTAAATCTTTCCTGCTAAATAAAGCTACCCATACAACAACCCTCCCATTATGAAATTCGCATACAGTGCACAAAGTATACGATAAATGTCACAAATAGTTCACATTTCAATGGCTTTGATTAATAATTCTTCAGTAAAAAGGCCGTACGGGCCCTTCAGTCTGCTCCGGACGATCCGGGGGTCCAATATTTGAGAGTTTTGTCTGAGTCGTCGAAGGGTTTCCATGAGAAATTCCGTCGGATTTTTGAACCGTCCCTTCTTCTTATACTTCTCTCGAGACCTCCAGATCGCCCCATGGACCTCCTGGATTAAGTAGTTCACCGCCGGCTCTAGTTTTCGGAGATTTGGTAAAGTTGCTCCCAATAGTTTGGGCATCGTTTGATGGGCCAATCCACAGACAGATTGGGCCCTGATTCTCTCGTCCGGCGGGAGATCGGCGATGATCGTATCGATAATCCAGGTGGCCATGTTCCAGACATCCAGGCCCGCACGGCAATCTGCAAAACAATGCAAATACGAATCATCATGAAATTCATTGAACAGATCTTTACATAAAATACAAAACTCATCTTCGGTTTCATCAACATTTACAATTCTCATATTTGTAAACAAGGACCTATGTATTAGCCTCAGATGAACATTTCTAGATTTTCCCGAAACAAATTTCGTTTTTAAATTTTGCCATATTCTCGGCCATAAAATTTCCGTTTCAAATTTTTCTTCCCATTTTTGTTCCACCGGCCTTAAAAATCTCAAATATTTTAACGTTATCAATTCGTTATAAATATGTCTTAGTTTTAATGTTTCGGTAAATGCGAACTTTCCATTAAAAAGTACCCCTTGCGGAGTGAAATGTAAGGCCATTTTCCTCTCAGCAAGTTTCAACTCTTCAAAGAATTTTGGCCTTTCTGTGCCACCTATGGCACCCTGCATGTAAAAGAAATCGAAAGTTGTAAACCATTTTTGGTATTCTCCTAGCCTTCTTTTGCACAGAAAGATCAATCTCTGAGCGGCAATTCTGAGTTCGATTTGAGGGAGTCCTATGCCCCCCTGATTTTTTGGCAAGACAGCCTTATTTCGGGAAATTAGATTTCTTATTGCTGGATTCCAGACATAAATTTCAGTACTTTTCATTAGCCTCTCTATTGCATCCGCTGTCGGGCTGGAAATCCAAGTTTGGTACCAAAATTTTGACAAAAAATATGTCATTAAGGCCGTAATTCGTGCATAATAAGAAGTACCATTTGGAGGAAACCCGTTTTTAATTTCCTCTGCAATTTTCACCGTTTGGATTTCCAGCTCGCCTTCGTCCATTCCGTCTTTATTTATCGTAATTCCGAAAACTTTACATTTTTCCTTTTTAAAATCTTCCCATTCAACTGGTGTTTGCTTCCGAATTGGAATCAGGGCGGTTTTCTGCTCTTTTAAAATTGCTCCTGACGCCTTTTCGTAGTTTTTATAAATTTCAAAAATTTTCTTCACACTTTCGAAATCCCTTAATAAAAAGTTGGTATCATCCGCATATGCTATAATTTTTGTTTCTTCATTTTCTACTAAAATTCCGTTCACTTCCTCATGTTTTCGCACGTAATTTAGCAAAATTTCATTGCAGAGTACGTACAGTAAGGGTGACAGGGGGCAGCCCTGCCTGACCCCCCTTTCCAATTTAAAAGATTCGGACAAAAATCCATTTACTAAAACAGAGTTTTCGACTTTTCCGTTTTTATAGATAATTTCTATCCATTTTCGAAACTTTGGGCCGAAGCCAAATTTCTCCAAAACTTTGCGCAAAAAGCTCCACTCGATTAAGTCAAAGGCGGACATTTGATCTACTGATAAAAAGATCCCGTCTCGTTTTTGAAATTTAAGATATTCTAATGTCCAAACTAAGTTAAGAACTGAATCTCGAATGTCCCTTCCCTTGACTCCACAGGCTTGATCTAAATGAACTAAGCTTTGCATAACTAATTTTAACCTGTTTGTTAAAATTTTTGCCAAAATCTTATAGTCTAAATTTAGCATACTCAGTGGTCTCCAATTTGAACGTTCGCTTCTATCGCCTTTTCCTTTGTACAGAAGGCTGAAAATTCCCATATACATTCCCGGAGAAAGCTCTCCAGATTCGAAGCAGGCTCGAAAAACTTTTGCCAAAATTGGGACAATAATTTCCTTGTTAACTTTATAAAATTCGATAGGAAGACCATCCCTACCGGGCGTTTTCTTGGGCTGAATCTCATCAATAGCCTTCGCAATTTCAGCTTCTGATATTTCACGCTCTAAATTTTGAGCCTGGCCATTCGAAAGCTCTACTTCTGTTTTCTCCAGAAAATTTTGTATCCAATTTTCTTCCGTTCCCTTACTGGTAAACAAAAGTTTGTACTGCTCTCGTACTTCATTTGTAATGCCTTGCGACGAGTATTCAAATTCTCCATTTTGTTTTCGAATTGAATGGAAAAATTTGTTTTCTGCTTGTTGCTTTTCTGTTAGCACTGGCTTAGCTGGCTTAGCAGGGCCGTAGATGTTAATTAAATTTACAAATTTTTCCCCAATTTTGAACTTAATTCCAAGTAATCGTCCAGCAATTTCCGACAATTTACAAAAATCTAACCCAATTATATTACGACTAACTAATATAGAAATTCCTTCTCCTTTTTCAGCTGCCGCAAATGAATGGAAAATACGAAACTTTTCCTCAAACATTTTGTTAAATTCATTTGTCCACCAACTTTTCTTCAAATTTGTTTCTTGTAAAAATATTATTTGATATTTCAGCGAAAATACGAAAATTTTTTCTAATTTGGTTCGCGACGAAATTCCGGCAACGTTTATCGTTGCAAAGGAGAAGCAGTTTCTAGACTCCATTTAACCACAAAGTAACCAAAACTCAAACGTCCTTCAGTCTGGCTTTGGCTTCTTGCTGGTCCTCTGCTGCTTGCTGCCTCCGTCCTCTCGCTTAGTCGTTTCCTGGCAGTTTTGTACTCGTTCTGGTACTTCTCGTCCTGGATCATGTGCTGTCGTAATTGAGTCAACATGTTGCCGAGGATGTTTCTGGAAGGCCATTGCGACGGATCCATTACCTTGGGGTCACCCATGGCAAGCCCACATCCCCAAGAATCCCGAGGATTCCCGTTACATTCCACCAGTCTAGTCCCGTCGGTTTCGAGCAACGCCATTCTCGCCTCTGGGTTGCTAGCGAATTTTAACGTCACTCCTGACCACTTGGCGTCGTATCGTTCGAATCTTATCCATTTCGCTTCCCGGTCCATCGAACCACGGATTTGATGACTGAGTCGTTTCACCTCCGCCGGGTCCACCGTTCGTAAAATTTCCTCCGCCGCCTCGTCTTTTCCGAGAAAAGTAGCCATTCTCCAAAAATAATAGTGTTCATTTGTTAGGAATTTCTTCCCATTGTGAATGAAACCATAGTCTGAATGGTTTGAGAAGGCATACTTTTTGCGGAAAAAAGGAGTGATCTGATTCCCGTACTGCGAGAACTTCCGTTCCCAGTTCGCGAAAGTCTGTATCCAATTGGCCGTCCCCTCGTCCTTCTTAGCTTTCTGCGCCGCCTCCGTCTCTGCCGCCCAGTCCATACTCGTTCCACTGCTCGTTTCGTCGACCTGCTGTGGGAAACCAGGGGTCTCGGGCATTTCCTCTAGTGACCTGGGCACCTGTTCCCATCCTCTCCTGGGACCATTTTCCTGGGCTTTTGACAGTTCCGGGCAGTTTTTGTGCCAGTGTCCTTCACCTAGACACCTCCGACACCAGTCTGGGGACCCTCGGTACCACAGGTGGACCTTCAGCGTTTTCTTCGAATGCTGACATGGATATACCGCGAACCCGGGGATCTTGACCTCCCTCGCTACCAACAGCCATACCACTCTACGCCCGTCTCGAATTCCAGTGGACCCATACTCGGACCATTCCATTTGGGACCCTAGCTCGAACCCAAGTCCCTTTAACCATTTTCCGACGTACTCGTGCGAATCCAGTTCCGGTATTCCCTTCAATTTGACGAAAACGCGACGTGGCCTCACGATGCCCAATTCCTCCCACGGTTTCTCGACAGTCAGAATATGATGGTCAAATTTCAATTTCTGTTGAACAGCAAGATCGCGCGATTGTTCGGATTTAAAAGTCAAAGCCAGAGGTCTTCCAGAACGTTTCAAAGTTTGAGGTCGAATGTCCTCCGGGTTAATAGCAACCAAAAGTTCAGCAAATTCGAAATCCCGTTTAGCAGAAAGTTCAAAAGGAATTTGGACATATCCCAGACGTTTTAGGAAAAGTTTATTAGCCTTCTCAGCTTCGAGTTGTTCCGTCAAAAGTTCATCCCCCAAATTTGGAGAGTTGTCGTTGCCCGGCTGGGCAGGGTCCCCATCCGACTGCCCCGAACGGGGATCAGCCGGGCTCCCAGAGTACAATCCGCCCCCAATACTACCGCCGAGAACTCGGATCGGGTATGGGGTTTGGACACCAAAAATCTTCAACTCTACCCAAATCTGGGTAGAGTCGATTAGTCTTAGTCTGATTAGTCTGAATCAAATGGACTCTTACTAATTTATTGATTAAACACAATTATAAACATACAGAAAATAATAATACCGTGTTTTATAAATGAATGCAAAGTTATTGTAACTACAATAAACAGTCAAAAAATATGGGATTCATTGGAGCATTAAGAAACAAATTTTTGGTTCCTTCGTAAAAAAATGAAAAAAAAGGAAAAAACTAAAGCCTCCAGTGGGAATCGAACCCACACTTTTTGTCTTCGGATTCGGAGTCCGATGCCTTCTCCACTCGGCCCTGGGGGCTTTGAAGTTTTTGCTTAAGTGTTCAATTTGAAGTCTATCTCACTGCTACTTCCGCCTTCGTGCAGTCTATTGCTGTGCGTATACAGTTTGTTCTCTCTTCTTCTCTGCCTGTGTTCTTAATAGGGGAAGTTCTCTCCCCTATTTCTCTGTGATCTCTCCGTGTTATTTCTCAGCGTGCTTTTTGTAAGGTTAATTTCTCTCCCTTTTTTCTCTTTGATTTCTCTCCCCTGTTTATCCTTCTCCCCTTTATAGGGGATTTCTCTTTCCCAATTGATTTTTCAGTGCGTGTTGTCTTTTACACGCACTGAGTGTCAGTCACCCCCCCCATAGGGGGTGTTGGCAATTGCAAATTTTATTGCATTTTCAGCCGTTTCTCGCTGAGATCGGCTGCGTCTATTTTTGTGCAGGCTGAGCCTGCCAGGACTTATAGTCTGTTTGACTTCCTGGCAGGCTCAGTCTTATTTCATGGAAGGCTGCCAACTGCAGCCTGCTGATGTGAAGAAGCTCTGAAGCCTTTGGATTTCAATCACAGAGGTTAGTTTTTCTTTATTATTTCTCAAAGCTTAATTTAAAAATAAACTTTTTAATTTAAACTTTTAAACTTCTCCTTAATTTTAGATTTTCTATTTCTAAACATTTTGCAGTTTTTCAAATTTCCTCTATTTTTCAAACTTCCGAATGAACTTCTAAAATATTTCCAGGCCTGTTTATAAATATTTGCGTGGCCGTAGCTCAGCGGCAGAGCATCCCAGGCCCTCGGGCCTGAGGAGGTCCCGGGTTCAAGTCCCGGCGGTCACTTCTCAACAGGCTTGGAAATTTCAAATTGGAAAAATTTCAAATTCAACATTTTCAATTTTTAATATCTCCGAATTTCCAGTTTTTCAGGTTATCAAATTTCAATATTTGCAAATTTCTCAAATTTTCAAAAATTTTTTTCCAAAATTTTCAAATTTGTCCAATCTTCAATTTTTTCAAAATTTCAAAAAAATTCAGAATTTCTCAAATTTTAAAAAATATTTTTTTTTAAATTTGCAAATTTTGAAAAATTTTTTCAAATTTTCAAAATTTTTTTAAAATTTTCAAATTTTGAAAATTTTCCCAAATTTTCAAATTTTTTTAAATTTTCAGAAATTCTCAAATTTTCCGGATTTTCCCAAAAAAAATAATTTGTTTCCCTTTTTCTATTCCCTTAGTCTCTCATAAGGCCTACCCAAGCAACAACCCTCCCTGCACGTAAAATTACATACAATCACATTACCATCACATTCAAAGACAGAAAGTTCTCATTCAATGTTCAATTCCACGAATTCTGTATTCATCATCAAATATTCCGTGCACGCCCTTCAGTTTCTTTTGAACGATCTGGGGATCAAGCGCCTTCGCATTGTTTCGCAGCTTTTTGAGCGCGGCAATAAATTTTTCCTTCGGGTTCAGGTATTGTCCAGTCCGCAGAAATTGTAGCCTTGATCTCCAGATCGCTCCCTGTGCCTCCTGGATCACCGATTTGGCAGCGCAACGCCCAGAATCTTCGGCTGCGCCTGATAACGTAGTCCAAAAATTGGTTGAGCTAGGGCCCTGTTTGCTTGCGGCAACCCAGCTATGACGGCATCTAGGATCCAGGTAGCAGCTTCCCAAACGTCCAGGCATGCACGGCAATCTGCAAAACAATGCATATATGTCTCATCAAAGTACTCGTTGTACATAACTTGACAAATTTTACAAAATTCATCCTCTGTTTCGTCTACTTTTACTATTCTCATCCCTGTAAAAAGGGATCTGTGAACCAACTTTAAATGTACATCGCGTGATTTACTTGAAACAAAACTAGTTTTTAAGGAGGACCACAGCCTCGGCCAGTGCTCCACAATTTCAAAGTCTTCTCCCCATTTCCTTTCAACCGCCGTTAAAAAGCCTAAATGCTTTCGTCTTACTAGCTCTTCATAAAAATGTTTTAATTTTACCTTTTGAATTTCTATAATTTTACCATTGAACAACACCCCGAAAGGGGTAAATTGCAAAGGCAACTTAAGTTCAGCTTTCCTTAGCTCCACAAAAAACTTGGGGCCGTGGAAGCCTGCAAAGTTTCTTCTGTAGTTTGCAACTTGCCTATAAAAATACTCGAAAAGTGGATGCCACCGCTTTCTTTCCCCCGTTTGCTTTTTACATTTAACAATCAACCGCTGTGCTAAAACTCTGAACGAAATTTCTGGGAGTCCTATGCCCCACTCCGCTTTCGGTATTACAGCTTTATCCCTGCTTATTTGGTTTCTACTTGCAGGTGCCCAAATATAACTTTCCAATGCTTTTGTCAACCTTTCAATAGCGTCCGCAGAAGGGCCTGCAAACCAAGTTTGGTACCAAAGTCCTGACAAAAAATATGTCATTAATGCAGTTACCCTGCCGTAATGAGACGAACTTCTAGGAGCTGAGCAAAGCCTAACTTTCTCATCTATTTGCAAACATTTCTGTTCTATTGACATGTCTAAAAATCCGTTCCTGTCAATTTCGACTCCAAAAACTTTAGTAGTTTCCTTTACAAAGTTCTTCCATCTTTCTGGAACTTTCAGTCCCACAGAAATAACTACCGTTTTCTGTATTTTTAAAACCGCGCCTGATGCTTTTTCATAATTCCCGTAGACTTCTGCCACCCTGTCTACTGAATGTAAATCTCGTAACAAATAGTTGGCATCGTCCGCATAAGCCACAACTTTAATTTCTTCATTTTCTACATAAGTTCCGACTATCCGATTATCATTCCTAATATAGTTTAACAAAATTTCGTTGCATAGAACATACAAAAGCGGAGAGAGAGGGCACCCTTGGCGTATTCCCCTTTGAAGCTGAAAGGGCTCAGATAAATGCCCGTTCACAAGAACCGAACTTTTGACCCTGTTTTCGGCGTAGATTATTTTCACCTATTTTCTGAAAGTCTCGCCGAAGCCAAATTTTTCCAAGGTTCTATTCAAAAACTCCCACTCAATCATATCGAAGGCAGACATTTGGTCTACTGACAGAAAAACACCCTTCTTTCCGTTTTGCTTCAAGTAGGCCAAAGTCCAGTTCAGCGAAAATACGGAGTCCCTTATATCTCGCTCCTGCACGCCACACGATTGATCAATATGCACCAAAGAGGCCATAACTTTTTTAAGCCGATTCGTTAGGATCTTTGCCAAAATTTTATAATCCAGATTCAACACACTAAGAGATCGCCAGTTTGCCCTATCTCTTTTATCTCCTTTCCCTTTATAGAGGAGGCTAATTATTCCAAAGTGCATATCCAACGGGATCTTTCCTATCGAAAGACACGCTTTAAAAAGAATTGCCAAAATGGGCACAATTTGAGTTTTATTACTTTTATAAAATTCTATGGGTATTCCGTCACTCCCTGGAGTGTTCTTCGCTTGAATTTCATCTATTGCTTTTGCAATTTCTTCCTCAGTAATTTCTGTATCCAGTGATATTTTCTCCTGGTGTGACAAGGACAAATTTGTTTTGTCAAAGAATTTTGAGGCCCATTCGGCCTCAATTCCTTTACTTGAAAAAAGGTCCTTGTACTGATTTCGAATTTCCGTCAAAATTCCTTCATTCGTATATTCAGCTTCGCCGTTCTGCTTTAAAATTGAATAAAAATATCTATTTTTAGCTCGCTGTTTTCTAGCCTTTTAGCAGTCACTATCGAATATTTATCAGCCAGGGTCTCTTCCCGACGTGCTCTTCGCAGAATGGCTTCAATTTCGATATTTTCTAAAGTTTTCAACTCCCGCTTCAAATCCCTAATTTGATTTCGATTTCCACTAAGAATTGCATTTGCCAACATGTTTTCAAGATTTTTCTTTTCATTTCTCTTATTTTTGGCATTTATTTTGCCATGTCTTTGAAATAAATGTTCGACATCTAGCTTTAAGAATTGCCATCTTCTCAAGATGTCCCCCGTGGACTGTTGTAGCTTGAAAGTTTCCAAATAATAATCCAATAAAGCTCCCAACTCGTCAAGAACTGCCTCATTTGCTAGCAAACCCGCATTCATTTTCCAATAAGACTTCCCACGATTTTGATGCAAAATAGAAGTTTCAATTTTTGCGCAAGCGGCAAAATGGTCAGAAAAGCTGATCGCCTTGTGTTGGAAGAATTTTGTTGCATTTTTTGCATTCTCTGAAAAGTAGAGCCTATCCAACCGTGTCTTCGATCCCCAAGCAAGCGAATAAAAGGTAAAATCCATTTTCCCCGGAAACAAAGTTCTGAACACATCCAGCAATTTTAGTTCATTTTTAATGTAGCTAAATTCTTTTAAACCTCTTTGAGCTGCAAAAAGCGTTGCTCTTTCATTATGAATAGAGAATCTATCCATTTCCAAGGATTCAACGAAATTGAAGTCCCCCGCCATCAGTATGATATCTCCAGCAACCCTGTTCCTACAACTTTTCATCAAATCTCCAAAAAATCTAGGTCTGTTCTCTGGTGTTGCTGGAGCATATACATTTACCAAATTTATATCTCTGCCTGATATACTGAATTGAACACCTAACGCTCTCCCCCCCACTTCAAAATTGCACAAGAAATTTGACCCAAGCATGGCTCTACTACATAAAATGGTAACACCTTCTCCCTTGTTCCTCGTAGACAACGAATGAAAAATTCGAAATTTTAAGTTGAAAATTGAATCAAATTCTTCCTTCCAAACCCCGTCTTTAAGATTTGTTTCTTGTAAGAATATTATTTGATAAGCTAAGCAGAAAAGACAGATTTGTTCTAATTTCATTCTGGACGATATTCCAGCAACGTTTAACGTTGCAAAGGAGAAGGTGTTAGCATTATCCATGAATACAATAAATACACCAAACGAAAGTGTCTAAACTCAGCTTGTTTTGGGCCTTTTGGCATCGTTGCTGGCGGCTTCCAGGGATCTTCTGACCTGACGGACTTCTTCTTCATACTGCGCATCTTTGATCAGATGTTGCCGTAACTGGGTGAGCATATTTCCCAGGACGTTTTCCGCGATCCATTTAGACACATCCTTAGCGTTTGGGTCGCCCAACACTAGACCGCAGCCCCATGCGTCCACTGCTGGACCGTTACACTCCACTAATCGAGTACCTTCCGTCGCCAGTAGAGTTTTCCGGGCTTCCTGGTTTTGGGTGAACTTCGCGTCCAGTCCAGCCCACATTGCATCATACCGGACCGAATTTTCCCACCGTTCCTCTATCTCCACGTCGCTGCTGCGGATGTTGGAACCAATTCCTTTCGCCCTGACCGGATCTTTCGAGTCCATTATTGCCTTCGCTGCAGCCTTATTCCCGAAGAATCTCGCTTTCGACCAGAAGTAAAAATGTTCGTTGGTAGGGAAGTAGATGCCCTCCTTAGTGAAACCGATTTCACTGTGATTCGAGAAGGCGAACTTCTTTCGAAAGAAAGGAGTCGCCTTTTGCCCATAACTGCGGAATTCCTTGTCCCACGTCGCCAATATCTTCCGCCATTTTTCTGCTTCCTTGTTCAGCATCGGGAATTTAGCGAGGTGAGCCGTCGTAAGGTTATGTTGCTCCACCGCCTTAGACCAGTCCATCCCGCCGTTGTTGTCCGTCGATGCCACACTAGAGGTATCCTCCTCTTCTGCACCCTCGTATGCTCCCTCGGGGATCTGGTCCGCCGCTAGGGGGTTGAATTGGGGTGGCTCTTCCCATCGCCTTCCATGGCCCGTTGCCGATTTCCATCTCTCTGGGCAGTCTCGATGCCAATGTCCTTCTTTCATACACCTTCTGCACCAATCCGGGGATCCCCGGTACCACACGTGCACCTTCAGCACCCTTTTCGTCTGCTCACAAGGATAGTTAATGAAGCCTGGGACCTTCGAATCCTTAGGGACCACCAGCCATACCATCCTTCGGCCATCCCGAATGCCCGTGTTTCCATACTGACACCACTGGATGTCAGACCCTACTAAGAAACCGAGCCCCTTTAGCCATCTCACTACATGTTCATTACCGTCCATCTCCGGTATACCCTTCAGCTTAACCATAATCCGGCGAGGCCTCTCGACCCCCTGCTCCTCCCATGACCTTTCCACTGGGGCCACGTGGTGCCCGAACTTGAGCTTCCGTTCTATAGCCAAATCCCTGGCCGCCTCCGTTGGGAATGTGAGGACCAAGGATTTCCTGGACCGCTTCATCGTCTGGGGACGGATCTCCGTCGGGTTACCCTCGACCAATAATTCTGCTAGTTCGAAGTCCTTTTTCCTCAAAAGTTCAGGTACCAAATTCACAAAGCCCACGCGGCGGAGAAATTGTCGGTTCAATTTCTCAGCCTCCACCTGCTCTGCCGTCGTTTCGTCGTCCATCGGTTGGGAACCCCCAGCCGCACCATCCGTGTATCCAGGAACCTCCGGATCACCATCCTGCCGTCCCAAAGGAGGATCGCCAGGGTCACCACCGCCCGCATCACCGTTTCCTCCCCCCATCGGCGCCGAGAAAACTAGGATCGGAAATGGGGTTCGGACAAAATTTAGTTTTAATGTCAAATGACGCAGTCAAATAGCTTGACTGAATCAAATGGGTTAAAACCGGTAACGGGTACTAGGGTTAAAAGTACTAGGGTATGCTTTAGTAGTAGGATCTTTTTCTTTTCAGGGTTTATGTGTCTCTATGTGTCTCTATGTGTCTCTGAATCAAATGGGTTAAAACCGGCTACTCAGCGCAACATTTGCTTATAAGTCACTTTTGCGCTATTAGCTGCTCAGGGTCTGTTCGCGTCAAGAACCAGGCAAAGCGCGGACCTGATAACTTTTGCATGGGACGGTCTGGAATCGATCTTCAGATTTCATTTTGGTGGCAATTCGCAAGGCTATTCAGTGCCTATAGCAAATGTTCCCCCGACCTGTCGTTGTTTGGGAACAGGTTTCGCGCAATTCCCATCGGTTTTCAGCCATTTTCGCCAAACTGAGACTGCCAGCGGCCCAATTTCATGCCGCTGAGTAATTTGGTACCAAGCGGACCCCAGTGGAACCCGAATTTCGAGTTTTAGAAATTTTTGAAAATTTCGAAATTTTTGGCTCTAGGTGGGCAAAATGGACCTCCATTTGGGCTAAGTACAAATTTATTGAACCGAACACAAAAACTCGCCTGCGCTTACAGGCGGTCTCCCACGTCTGCGGCATGGACCTGAAATTTGCATCCACATTTTCATTTCGACATTTCATCTTGACTGAAATTTCTCCAAACGGCATTCCTCCTGATCTGCTTTTCCACGGGAATGCATCAACCAGCAGCGGGGACCTCCTAAAACAGAAAAAGAAGTAACTAAATTAACGAACATAGTCACAGCAACAATTCACAGCATTTTCCTTTTGAAATTGTAGTCCCGGCTGCGAGAGCCAGGACATTTACAAAAAGGCCAAGCCACAAAGCCGAAGCTAAGGGCTGGATTTGATTCATACCTGAATCAAATGAAGTCACTTTTGCGCTATTAGCTGCTCAGGTTTCTGTTCGCGTCAAGAACCAGGAACAAACGGCGGACCTGATAACTTTTGCATGGGACGGTCTGGAATCGATCTAAAGATTTCATTTTGGTGGCAATTCGCAAGGCTATTCAGAGCCTATAGCAAATATTCCCCCGACCTGTCGTTGTTTGGGAACAGGTTTCGCGCAATTCCCATCGGTTTTCAGCCATTTTCTTCAATAGCATCAATAATAATAGGTTGCTGACTTGATAAAAAGTTTGCGGGATCAAAATCTAGTTCCATAGGGTATAATGTGAGCATTCGGAGCTCATTATTTAAAGCAGTTTGAGTAAATCGCGTTTTGCATCTTGCCCGCTTGCGTGGTACCGGTACTGGTTCTTCTTCTCGTTCAGGCAAAGGTGGTCTCTCGCTATGAATAGATTGATGCTTCTTCATATCATTCAAACGAGCAAAGGGGCGTTGACAGATTGGGCATTCATGACTCTTCTTCCCCTCATGCACTTCACGAACATGCCGATTCTTAGTTTTGAGGTCTTTGTAGGATTTCCCACAAGTCGTACACTGAAAATAACACATCTTCCTTAGTACATTAACGCAAATAGTAAATGTATTAACAAAAAGTTGCAGCATCAGTCGAACAGGTTTCATCAGCCATAAACTTACAGTTATAGGAGCCAATATTAAAACCAATGTAAAAAACCCAATATTAAAATCAATGTAAATAATAACTTCCAAAATCTCATTTGCATATTAAAAAATTTTAAAATTTTGGAAAAATTTTGACATTTTTGGAATCTCTGATCAATTTCCTCTTGAATGACACCCAAAATCCCAATGTTATTTTCAATTTTGAAAAATCGATACCTCATTTGCATATTAAAAAATTTTAAAATTTTGCAAAAATTTTGACATTTTTGAAATCTCTCATCACTTTCCTCTTGAATGACACCCAACATGCCATGGTTATTTTGAGTTTTGAAAAATCGATACCTCATTTGCATATTAAAAAATTTTAAAATTTTGGAAAAATTTTGACATTTTTGGAATCTCTGATCAATTTCCTCTTGAATGACACCCAACATCCCATGGTTATTTTGAGTTTTGAAAAATCGATACCTCATTTGCATATTAAAAAATTTTAAAATTTTGGAAAAATTTTGACATTTTTGGAATCTCTGATCAATTTCCTCTTGAACGGCACCCAACATGCCATGGTTATTTTGAGTTTTGAAAAATCGATACCTCATTTGCATATTAAAAAATTTTAAAATTTTGGAAAAATTTTGACATTTTTGGAATCTCTGATCAATTTCCTCTTGAATGACACCCAACATGCCATGGTTATTTTGAGTTTTGAAAAATAAATATCAAAGCAGCTTACCTAAACGTTAACCAACTTTTTTACAGGCCAATGTCAACAAAAATGTCCGAAATGTGACAGGAATAATTGATTCTATTGATCTCTCAGCTCTGGAGGCCCAGTTCGCAGAACAACGTTCCGTTCCTTTTAGTTTGGACAAAATTCTGCCTGATGACGAAGTCATAGAATATATTACACTAAATAGTGTAACATCACCGAAATCTACCACTCATATCCTTGGTTCACTACTACAGCTCAGCCTCTTCCTGGGACAAGGTAACCCCATCCCGTTCAGAGTAGTCACATAAATCAACTTACATTTTTTGTAGCTAGTTCTTTGACATGAACATATATCATGTATAATTTGTTATCATAAATAGTGTTATCTGTGTTCGTATTCCAGATACGGTTGTAAACTACGAACTCCCGGGTACGCGGAAACCTGCAAAGCAACATCTCGCCAGTATCATCATACTAGCCGGGCGCTCATGTACAGGAAAAACTCCTGCCATGGAAATATTTTTTCGCAATCCGCTTATCGAGAGCTTTGGCGCAGAGTGGTATCATACAAAGTGCAGGGGGACATGCACACTGCAAGGCCTCCACAAGCATCAGAGGAAAGTAGGTACTCTTGATTATTCGACGCCACTTACAACTTAATTTGTAACATGTATTCTTTCACGATGTCTTCTAGATACTCCTACAATTTGTAAGTAACTGCACCAGCATCAACAGTTACCCATCAATTTGCCCCTAAATCTACAGAACATAACACCACATGAATAAATCGCAGTACTCACTCACGCAATGAAACAGTCCCCACGTTCAAAAATTTAATGTACAGTTTAGACTTTTCGCATTATTAGCTCATCCAATAAATATCTAAACATCAATGGCACGAACATTTTACTTTCAGCTCGTGAATGACAAGAAGGATCCAACAATGGCAATTGTAAGCGATGAACTATACGGCGCAATTAATATGCTTGGCAAAAGTGGCAACGGGGCAACCTATGACGGCTACTTTTGGTTGAACGCGCGGTGGTCAATGTTTCCAACAAGTACAGCCTTGAAGCATACAGATAATGAAATCCCTGTAGATGCTACTGTGCAAGTGCTGGGGGCATTGGCTCACAAACCTCTGCTAAAGTTTTTCCATAACGCTCAAACGACAGACGGACTCTGGGAACGGTAAGTTATGTTCTTTTCACTTTTCCTCCGGTAACTTATGTTCGTTTCACATATCCTAATTAATTTTCTATTTTACTTATACTCCCTGTTTTAAGTATGTATACCCTACTTCCACACTTTCGCCTACAAATAGCTCCGAATTCGTATTACATTGATCTTGATTCTCTATTTTAGTGTCATCCTATTTCCAGACAATACAACTTATCATACAACTACTTCCATGAAAAATGCCCAGACTATTCTCGATAGCCAGTACAATGCGAAAACTCTGCAGGAATCGTTCATGTTCGTGTGGCACCTCCACAACTCAAGGTATCTTAACAGAATTACACTAAATTAACAGGATCATACTCCTCTGTCCTCCTCTAACATAGCTGCCCTTCTTTTTTCCCGTACTTTGTACTCAGTCTGACTTTTTTCTCACCTTTTTGTATTTCTCAGCTCTAACACTATCATTCTCTAATGAATAATTGAAATACCACATCATCTTTTCATAATTTCAGCAACCAGCCAGTATCCTACATCTGCTCTCCTGAAGCCATCGACCGACTGGAATGGTACTGGGACAAACAAGTAAACTCAATTAATCATGATCTGAACAGCGGCCGTCCATTCGACAGTAATCCGAAAACCATCCAAATCGGAATCCGCCTGGCAGTGGGTTATCACATTCTGCGCTACATAGTAATGCTGATGCGCTACGGAGATGAAGTGCCTCCCTACTCGTTCATCATAACTGCTACTGATGTGGACTGCGGACTGGCCATTGGTGATCAGAATGAGGATTGGAAGAGAACTGTTCGTCTGGTAAAAATACTCCCTATTAATAACAAAATAATCTTCAACATCACCCCGCTATATCCACGTTCATATCTATGTTTTAACGTTCTTCGCAATATCTGTATTCTTTTTACCAGTTTTCCGCAAGACGCGAAATTTGCTTTAAAAACAAACTTTATAGTGTTCCCCTTTCGCACTCTAACAACTCCACCAAATCACTGTACTGCCAAGATGCTGTTGGCTCTACCGCAGAAAACTCTACTTTTTAAGTGGAAACTCAACATTCACGCAAGCATTTGTAACCAGCTACAAAAATTCCGTTGTGTTATTTTCCAGATATTTGATCTGATCATAAACCCGCCGACGCCCTTAGCTGTCACTGGCTACACAACATCAACCTCGTTCGTGCAGACTGTGCATATCAAAGCTCTCTCTGTGGACGGAGAGTTTGTCGTCGGTCACAGTCTCAGGAGTTCTTTTACGCAGAAACGTAGAGACGAAATTGGAAACAGAGTAAACTACATTTTCTAAAATATAATTTTTTATGTCTAACTTTCTCATTTAATACAGCTTTTCCTAAGGTGGTCCAACTATCGTTCCTCACTAATCTATCCACCGACGTTAAAGTTAGTATTTTTCTTAACATATAACACTTCGTTCTTGTGCTCATTTCTAATAACATAATACTTAGTTCATGACCTCGTAAATACAATTATTTCACACGTCAGTATGTTCTTCTGTCATAATTAGCGTCAAAACTGATATATCTAAATTTAATCTTTTTTCTTTTCAGATCAATGACATCCTGCTGCTAGCTCCGTTCTTGAAGCCATTCTATAGAAGACAAAACAAAATTGTCTTCAAGAAGTTGCCCTCTCAAGATGTCCCAAATGAAATCTTTGGCCTCCTCCAAACAGCGCCATCTAAGTATGACTACATACGAGAACAATGCTCGCGACAGGGGGTAAACGAAGATGAGCTCTTCCCGGCAGATGACTTGGAAACGGGCCCAGTAACATTGCCACCCATGACAGACCGCGAAAAACAATCCCTCTACTTTACAACTGTGTCCAAAGATCGTCTAATCTTCTATGACGATTCATTCACAATAATGAGAACAGAGCGTCAGATCCTGGAAGATTCTACACAAAATCTACTCCACCAAAGGGCCCGAACGCCTAACACTGCTAGACGTACTCCAAGAAGAACTCCTAGCCAACGTCTTTTTCCAACTAGATCTCCGTCACAGCAGTCTGACTTCCGAG
The DNA here is from genome assembly GCA_030248195.1 of Trissonchulus latispiculum. NCBI lineage: Eukaryota > Metazoa > Nematoda > Enoplea > Enoplida > Ironidae > Trissonchulus > Trissonchulus latispiculum. The sequence goes on from JASAND010016892.1 coordinate 23,516, forward strand.
ATCACGCCGGAGACTATACTAGCAGAGACGACCAAACGGGGCAATGGACGGCCCATGATCAACGTTGGCTAGATAACTTGGAAGCTGAGCTTCAGAATGAACAAACAATGTCGTCTGAAAACGGACGACATTCTGCGAATGCAACACCTCGTCCAGAATCCATGAATGTCAACATAACCGAACAGGCGACTAGTCCCACGGCGGTCCCACCTGCAGAGGGAAACAGCAATGCACAAACAGCACAAACGACACTGACACCACAATCTACAAGTTCTAGCATAGGTGTTGACATTGCGGCGCTCCCAGCTCCTGCAGCATCCAATGCCGCTAGAACCCTCCAGAGTCCTGAAATTAGTGTTCGAACAAACCATAAACGTCCGTCGGAAATCTTTCTGCGGAATGGCCCCCCGCCCCCGCCCACTCCTCCCAGAAAGATGATGAACTTGCGTCATAGAAACAAACAACCAAAGGAATAGTATATCACGACCACCTTGTCAGTTTCTTTTTCGTTTGTGTGATTTATTTGTTTTCATTTCTCTATTTTCGGTTCTCTGAAATATTAGTTATTCATTTGCTCTATTATGTAAATATAATGTGGTTTTCCTCTCTTTTGTGGTAATGCAGCAATTTTCTGTCTGTTTTGCTTTATTATTTTTATTGTGTCAACGTTATGCTGTTATCGTTTATTTCTGTTTCTCGTTTTCTTTTTCTTTCCCCTGTCTGAAATTCAACGGCTGCTTCTATTGTTTTATTTTGACTCTTTTCCCCTCTTCTACCTTAGCCATGATCACAGTCACGTTATTCCTTTTGTCTCTTATTCTGCAACTAACACTACTCTTGTACTCACATGCTACTTTATGTTTTCCTCCATAAGCCTCTCAGTTTGTTTTGTATTTGTTCGTTCGTCACACAGTTGTTCTGCTGCTTCTCTGTTTGTTTTGTATTTGTTTGTCCGTCACACAGTTGTTCTGCTGCTTTATCTACTGTATTCCGTATAATTGTGCTTATCTTTTCAAATATTCCCTGCTACCTTCCCTATTGATGGCTCTGCTACATAACAACATATTTGGCCGTAGCAGTTGCCACCCTCCCTAATAACCTACATTCTCCATAATTTTAATAAAATTTATTTTTGCCATCTGTTTCATATGAACAAATTGATATTACATATTTCTAAGCTAAATTAACATGCCCCTCTAAAACCTTTTCCCCCTTGCGATTCATTATACCTTTCCCCTGTCTTCACACTACCAACATTTTGCGCTACTTCCTCTCGTCTTATGACTGTTTAAGAATTCTTCTGTACAACTTATCATCGTTTTTCTTCTTGTTTCCTTTTCTGCTTTCATTGTCTTTCCTGCTTCTTTCTTACTATGTTTTTGTTTGCCTAACTCACTCTTTGCTGTACACCTTTGTTGTAATGAACTTCTAATATTCTCACACATCTAGTTTCCGTCTAAAAAACACATTTTACAATACCGCAATTAAAGATCATTCTTTTCGTTTCTCTCCTCTTTTTTACTTTTTGAATAATTTTGTCGGCAATTCCTCTCATAATATTATCTGTTCCGATTCAGACATATTCTGTTTATCATCTCTGTCCATACTGTTTGTTTATACTGATATTTGCTATATAGCTTGTCCTTTTGTGCTTTCTGCTGTCATTGCCCCCGCCCTTTTGTTTTCTGAGTCTTTGCCCGATTTTCCCGTCTTTCTTCGTACATTATTCTATTTACTATTTTGTTTACTCTCTTTTTCATTAACCTAATTTGTTGTTTGTTTGTAGAGCATACTAGATTTTTCTGCTTTTCACGAACATATTTTGTACTTTGTATTACGTGCATGTATTTTCTAATAATAAAATTTTTCGTTCGCTTTTATTTCTTTCTTTTTCCCGTCTCTTTTCAGAGTTACCGTATTGTGTCATAGATTCTTTTTAGTTGGAGCCTATACTAGCAAACGTTCCAAATTCTTGTGCTCATAATTAAGTATTCGCAGGCTAAACACATCTAGTGAACAAGAGGCACCCCTTAGGTTCTCAGGCAAAACAACGCGAAAGGTGCAACCTCATTAAGCCTAACCTCGTAGAGTCGCGTCTCATGAGCACGATGCGTACACCATAGAAAAATGATACTATTATTCCTACTCAGCTTATCAACAGCGTACATTAAAATATTTATCATTTAACAATCGTGTAAACGATCATCTTCACCAAAATCGACCTAAATTTTCGGCTGACACAGGCCCAGGCTCCTCTTCTATTATTTTCGCGCATGAACAGCAACATGCAGCAGAAAGGTGGCTTGCTACTAGTCTAAAAAACTAGTCAATATTTATCACTTATACTTCTGTCAGTATTGTTACCGTAATTTACAACTAACTGTAACTGCAGGCTACAAGTGCAGTGAACTGGCGCAAAAACAAATCTATTTCCTAACCAATATATGTTATATAAAAAATAATACAGTTGATCCGGCCAATAAAAGATTTTCGCAAAATTTAAAAATCCTAACTCTACTGAAATTTGTCCATTAAGGTCTAAATACACTTTTTCAGTCATACAGCGAAAATAAATTTTTGGGTTATCGAGGTCACTGAAAACCATGAGCAAACTTGCACTGTGCGATACTGCAATCGTGCTGTACTCTTATGCGCAACAACAGCTTGCTGTCTGCAGACTCACTGTAATGGAATATCCACATTAAACTTGACGATAATTATGTCAGTTGTAAGAACGATCTGTAGGTTTTTTGAGCTTTTTGGTGAGAACCTCAGAAAGTCAACTTTAATTATTAAGCCGTTTCTAATGAAAATCTGAGAAACTTTCTTTTTTAGTTACTACATTCTGCAGCTCCCCCCTGCAGCTGCTGCCCTCAACATTGCCTAGTCGATAACAAGTTATCCATTTCTCACTCCTATTTTAAATTCGTCATACACATTCTTTCCGCATTAAAAAACAATTTCAGATACGTTTTGTCTTGTTTTAACGATGTTACTATGTGGTTTGCCATCTACTGGAAGCTGCTTCAATTTAATTTTCTTTTCATATTGGTTTCTTACTCACTATCGTTTGTGCAGCTATCACATAAATGCAAAAAATCTCTAGTAAAACTTAACATATATTTTCAACGTGAGTACACTTTTTGCACCTACATTTTCTAAAACAACCTTTCAACAATAGTCTAAACGATCCCTGTTACATAAACTGATAAAAAGTTTTGCATAAAAAGCAGATTTCGGGAAATCAGACAAACCAAATGTCAAAAATAACAATAAAAAAAAGGAACGTCCCCGCGTCATATCAGGACAACAGAGTGCCAAATTAGACCAAATCTTTCGCCAACTAAGAGAACCAATATGTATAAAATTATAGCAACGAGTTCTTTCCGATCCACATCAAGCTTTATCAAAGCGCCTGATCTCACGCAATCCAATTCAATTCAGTACTCTGCTTTCGTCGACTCTATTTTACCCCGCTAAACAAACATTTCAGATTAATTCCCCTCCTTTTTTGACTGTTGTACCTAACAAAAACCGTCTTCCCCTCAACCTACTAAGACAACGGTTTTCATTAGCTGTTTTATTGTATATTACTACCTATTGCCATCTGTATCTTTGCACTAAGTGCAGATGTTCAAAAACTGAAAGTTCCAGCATAATCTCCCGCCTACATGCATATATATTAACTTGCGTTCTTATTTTTCCATTTATGATGTTAACAAATACACTGAAACGTTTCCAGATCAAAATCATTATTTTCAGATGTCTCGCCGAAACCAGAACAATAATCGCAATCGCAACAACAAAAGCTTCCCTTCTGCTGGTTTCAGGAAACGGTATATTGTGATACATGATTCCCGAGCTAAGACCAACATTCTACATTTTCTCCGTTTCCAATAGAATCTTGTGTAATTAATAGATTTTTGTGTAATTATACATATATATATCAAGAATAACACTTACTAGTAGATCCAACCATTTTCACCAATTTCATTAATGTTTCAGGTCACATCACATTCAGTGAGTTGCACACTCGAACTGGCTCGCGGCGACATCAAACGGGATGTAGCGACAAAAATCGATTCAGATTTTGTGTGAGTTAGGGATTAACATCTTTAACCTTTTTTGTAGACATTTTGCTGTATAAATTCCCCCCCCATGGTGAAATCACGAAACAAAACCTCTCGTTACGACCTCCACTATAACTTTTGTCCCCCCCTTTGTTCTGGACTCTATACCCCCACTTTCCTTAACTTCATTACAGGATGCTTTCCATCATCTCAACGTGCAACTTTTAAACAACAAATAAATCCGCTAACACAACGTACCCTATCAGCCCACCCCGTGCAACTTTAAACCAACAACAAATCCGCAAATACAATCTATCCTATCTGCCCCCCTCCTCCATTCCAATTCCATCACTCATTGTCTAATCTCTTCTACCTTCATTGATTTTTACATTCATAGCAGAATCACACAATTCATTATGTTTTAGAGTAGACCTTCTCGACTGCAGCGACGAAGACGAACAGAAATCAGAAACTGGCCAAGAACGGGAGCAGACAGCAACTACAGAAAAAGCGCCTACAGGATCCCCGACAGTTGCCAATGATCACTTTTTAATGCCAATGTACACTTTTTGCACCTACATTTTCTAAAACAACCTTTCAACAATAGTCTAAACGATCCCTGTTACATAAACTGATAAAAAGTTTTGCATAAAAAGCAGATTTCGGGAAATCAGACAAACCAAATGTCAAAAATAACAATAAAAAAAGGAACGTCCCCGCGTCATATCAGGACAACAGAGTGCCAAATTAGACCAAATCTTTCGCCAACTAAGAGAACCAATATGTATAAAATTATAGCAACGAGTTCTTTCCGATCCACATCAAGCTTTATCAAAGCGGCTGATCTCACACAATCCAATTCAATTCAGTACTCTGCTTTCGTCGACTCTATTTTACCCCGCTAAACAAACATTTCAGATTAATTCCCCTCCTTTTTTGACTGTTGTACCTAACAAAAACCGTCTTCCCCTCAACCTACTAAGACAACGGTTTTCATTAGCTGTTTTATTGTATATTACTACCTATTGCCATCTGTATCTTTGCACTAAGTGCAGATGTTCAAAAACTGAAAGTTCCAGCATAATCTCCCGCCTACATGCATATATATTAACTTGCGTTCTTATTTTTCCATTTATGATGTTAACAAATACACTGAAACGTTTCCAGATCAAAATCATTATTTTCAGATGTCTCGCCGAAACCAGAACAATAATCGCAATCGCAACAACAAAAGCTTCCCTTCTGCTGGTTTCAGGAAACGGTATATTGTGATACATGATTCCCGAGCTAAGACCAACATTCTACATTTTCTCCGTTTCCAATAGAATCTTGTGTAATTAATAGATTTTTGTGTAATTATACATATATATATATCAAGAATAACACTTACTAGTAGATCCAACCATTTTCACCAATTTCATTAATGTTTCAGGTCACATCACATTCAGTGAGTTGCACACTCGAACTGGCTCGCGGCGACATCAAACGGGATGTAGCGACAAAAATCGATTCAGATTTTGTGTGAGTTAGGGATTAACATCTTTAACCTTTTTTGTAGACATTTTGCTGTATAAATTCCCCCCCCCCCCATGGTGAAATCACGAAACAAAACCTCTCGTTACGACCTCCACTATAACTTTTGTCCCCCCCTTTGTTCTGGACTCTATACCCCCACTTTCCTTAACTTCATTACAGGATGCTTTCCATCATCTCAACGTGCAACTTTTAAACAACAAATAAATCCGCTAACACAACGTACCCTATCAGCCCACCCCGTGCAACTTTAAACCAACAACAAATCCGCAAATACAATCTATCCTATCTGCCCCCCTCCTCCATTCCAATTCCATCACTCATTGTCTAATCTCTTCTACCTTCATTGATTTTTACATTCATAGCAGAATCACACAATTCATTATGTTTTAGAGTAGACCTTCTCGACTGCAGCGACGAAGACGAACAGAAATCAGAAACTGGCCAAGAACGGGAGCAGACAGCAACTACAGAAAAAGCGCCTACAGGATCCCCGACAGTTGCCAATGATCAGTCACATAATTCTGATAAGGACGCTGTTTCAATTGTTTATGTGTAAGTAGTGTTCACATTTACTGAAAATGCTATGCTGTTCACACAGAACGTGTTTAACCAAACATTACCCTTTCGTTATAGGGCGTCAATTGCTCCGAAAAAGCCAGAGGACCCTAACAAACTCAAGCAGAGCCTCATTACATATACATTTCGATCAACAAGCAAAACATCAAAATCAAGAGGGTACGTAAGAGTACAACAAAACCAACAGTAATATCCCTATTACAGGCGTGACTATGACTCGGCTAATACAGATGATGCATTGGCTAATTTGGACGTTGTTGTGCCACCCTCTCCTGTTCCGCGTCCTGTTTCTATAGATATTTCCACAAGGTTCCCTTTTACATTTTCTGCTTTTACATTTTTCTTCCATTCCCCCGCTTTTCCAGCATCGATTTCATAGTAATTTACTGAATATACTAATATTGTTTCTCTTATATATCTATTTAACTTCTCAATTTGGATTTTAGACAAACGTTACAGCCTCCGCGTCAGTCAAACGATGTCATGAAGAACAGAGAGTCGCGTGTGAAAAGCACAAAAAGGTAGTAGTTTGAACATAATCCAAAACTTGTACTAGCAAATTCACGATGAGGGGTAAAGCCCGAAATCGACACCATTCTTCTTAAAGTACTCATGTATTTCAGACGACGTTCGCAAAAAGAATATCCTCCATTACAGTTTGAGCAGGAGGTGCCGGAAAATTTCCTCCAAAATGCTAATACCACTCTGCACACGCTGCCTCCTTCAGCAAACAAGACAGGGCCTTCATCTCGTAATCGGTAATACTATTTCCTATTACATTTGCTCACATACCAAATACGTTTTTCTTCTTATATTAATTCTGCATAGTTTCGCACTTTCTTTGAACCTATGGAAAAAGGGCCACACAAACTCCCCCTTATCCTGTATACGTCCAGTACCATTACCTAGCTACCCTTTCTATGAGAAAAGAACTTGCTGAAACACGTGTGTCAATTTCTAAACTGCTGGCGCTGTTCAAGTCCACGGTTATGTCAGAAGTACATTTGTTTCATTCTAGCCCAGCAGCTCTCCCAGCCAACCAGGGCGGAAAAAGAGCAGCCCGACTTGCAGATTATATACCAAACTATAGCCCTACTTCGCCGCCAACATCGCAAGCACGGTACTGTTTCTTATTTCTTTTGTAATAGGATTATTTATTGTCATCTATTTAATAATAGATTTAGTTTATGTCATCTCATTCTACATTTTACCATTCCCTCACAGTACTATAATTTTTAACATACACTCCTACAGAATTTAGTATTAACAACCCCTCCGTCAAATCAAATTCACAAATTAACCAAATCGAAACGTCCACGACGGCATATTTCTGTTCAGTTATTTCTAAAGAAGTTTACATCTTCTTCCCCTTATGGCCTCCATACGGTTATCCTTTCCTCTTCAACTTTACATCCTAATCTTTACACACATGTCCAACTATGTTTCTTCTAGAAGTAACAAAGAATCGTCACATCAAGGCTCCGAACAGGACAGACATAGACGGGCAGATGCTCACGTAACAGGAAGCAATGCAGACAATGTTCCAATTTCTCCTCTTACAGAACAATCGCGGTAACTATAAACAACACTATCATTCTAAATAAGACTAACCGCCCTTACCCTCCTCGCTACTTTGAGACCGATTTCCTCTCCCCCCGGGTCCTGTATATTAAAAAGGCGCATAACTGTCTTTCTCACTCCATATCCACTATACTAATTATATTTTTCTGATAATTTCTTTCACTCTTGTTTGCAGTAAGTCAACTGAACAAAGTAACGACGAGGAGGAAGACGACGACGAGGAAGAAGATCGATCAACAAGGAGCGCGAGTGCATATGCGCCAAGCAATGAAGACAACTCGGGGGATGCGGACGACGAGCACAGGAGGTAAAGATGTCTTCAAAGCTTCCCCTGTTTTTGTGACTTTGCTTGCTACTATCTATTTGTTCGTCTATAATCATTCCAAACCACCCCTTTCATTGGTTTCCTTCCGTTTTTGTTTAATTATTCCTACCAACGCCACCACCCTTTGAATTCATAGATACACCTCCTCTTTTCTTTAGTGCACCTAATTCGCAAGATTATGCTTATCCTGAGATTGGACAGGAACAGGTTACTGCTGAACAATCTCCATCCCAAAGAACTGATTACGTTTACGTTTACGTTTACAGTTTACGAATTATTCTGATTTTAATATTGTTCATATATCAGTTTACTACACTTCTTTATGTTTAAAGTCTCCACCAACACGAATCTTTTATATCATCAACACTACGATAACATGTTCACATTACTATGTATAATCAGTCACTGCCTACAGCGTTCAAGAAACATTTTCCAACCTATTGTTATTTTGCAAACTAATGTTTCCTTAAATTTAGTCAGCGAAGAACATCACCAAAACGTAACAGGGGCAAAAACGCGACTAGACGAGAACCATCACAATCAACGAACTCCCCCCACAGCCGTAACTATCAACGAAAACCACTCCGTCAATACTATCATTATGATGACGAGTCAGCTGACGGCTATCACAGGAGAAGAGAAGACCACAAACAGGGGAGGCGCCACGATTATCCCCAAAGCAGCCTTCGCCGCAGAAGCCGAAGACACAGTATCGCACGTCTACGTTCGCCTCATGCTTCCCGTTCTGTTGATCAAACTCACACCAGACGTAAGGCAGCTCTACATGCTGAACAGCGTATTGAAGCTTATTCTAAATATGAGGCTGACGAATGGTATCCCACAAGTCCGGACCAGGAGACTGAGCGACAACGTCGGAGGTATTATACCAATATGTTAAAGCTCTCATCCGTAGAAGAACGTTATGTGGCTCTGTGTTCCCTTGGCTATTCGGTTGTGTTCTCGTCTTCTTCTTCAAATGATTTTTTCGTTCACAAATCTAACAATTAGTCGTTTAACTAAAATTCTCATCTGAACATATCTTATAACTACAAGACGAAATTCTAGAGCACTGCGCCATCTGGAAGATCGTAGACGAGGAAGAGATATAACTACAAGAAGCGGAGGCCAACGCAGCATCTCCCCCATTTATCGTTCACGATACAGCAGCTACGAAAAAAGGAGGTAATGGAACACTTTTCCTTTTGGTTTTATCTAATTCATAGTTAAATTTTCTTTCCTACTCAATTAGATACTGAGTCATTTAACAATAAAACTAATTCTAATCTATGCTTCTGTAAAATTGCAGATACGGGGGTCGGCCTTCACGAAAGCATCACTATGCTCCTATTGGCAGTCGTCACGAACGCAAAGAGGCAGCTACTGACTACTCTACTACTACCAGCAGTCACCTAAAAAAGTACTTCCCTCTGTTACAGTTGCTAACTGTTTAATCATGTTCACTATCAATTTACAATAAACTGAATAAGTCACTGGAATTGTTCTGCAATTACATCTCATCTTATGTTTTCTCAGGGAATCCATTTCGGAGAAATCTATTTATTTTAGGGAAACCAGTTCAGAAAACTCTCTGCAATCATTTATTGTTTCCCGAAGGTCAACTAAAGTACGGAAAAAGCCAAAACAGAACAGCCACAGTCCAGGAGCTCGGAGGTAGATCAAATGTTCTACGCATCAGCAGCTAACACATTTGAATTTGTACATTGCATTTGCATTATCAGTGAGTAAAAATATAACATTCTCTACAGAGCGTAACCGAACTAATTTCATAATTCTGTTTAGGTCAGGAAGAAACAACACATACACCCGTTCTCCCTCCTGCCAATCTCCTGAAACTTTCAAACGAAGGAAAAGATCGTACGGAGATAATGAACCGGGACCATCAACGTTCAGAGAAGTTAATTCTTCGCGCCAACGGGAGTCCTCCCGCACAACTGACCGCGGCCATGGGCCTTTCCTACGCAGAACAAATGGATCCAGGTAACCGTAAAACACTAGCACTATACTTTTTACTTTCTTACTCTATTATTCTATGCACGTCTACAGTATTGACATTCTAGTTGGTTCCCATTTTACCTTATCTAGCATGTTGACATTAAACTACCTGTATTTTCGCATGTTGTTAATTTCTATCAATTCTAACAATTTCTATCAATTCAAACAACCCTTGCATTTATCGTTTTCGGCGTTTTTTCACAAATTTATTTAAGCCAATATGTCAGAAAACTTCTTCTAAAAATCATATATGCAATTTTTAGTAAAAGTAAAAAACTTTTAACTCTCCACTATATGTTTCCACGCAAACTTTTGTTTTACGAGAAACAAATGTTATCAAACTCACTTTTAACTGTACACCAAAGTCTTACCTCCTCTTTAGAACTCATCTAGTCAATAAACAGCCATAGCATTACCAAATTTCACTTTGTTTTCATTGCGCGTGTCCTTATATTTAGCAGCAGAACCAGACAAAACGCACACATCTATGACGGACGTCGCGGCACGACATCAAGCAACAAGAACAGAGATCATGAGGGAGACAGGTGACGTAGCGACCATCATACATTAAAGACGGCAAAGGGGAGCCAACACATTTTCCCATGAAAAATTCCGCATTTGTATTGGTTTCCGCTGTTCCTCCTCTTTTCCAGAAAGTGTTCTTCCCGTATTAGGCTGTTCGTTTGTCTATTCCCGGCTTGGTCGTGCTTTCGACTATTCTCAGATCCTCTGCTATAAAAACATGTGTAGTTCCCCACATTATCCTATTCCAGTCACTAAGCAGACTACTCAACAAACTTTCATAACTGTAATAATAAATCCTCCAGCTTTTAGTTCCGCTTGCACCTTCTTTTCAAACTTTCATAACAGTAATACGAGCTTCTAGTTCCTCTTGCACTTTGTTTTTTTACGATTTTCATCGCTAACAGTTTAGATTTATGTTAGCTATCCAATGGAAGTTTACTATTTTCCACTTTTTCTTTAGATACAACCTGAAAGGGACATCCAAACTTCGCAACGAATCGAAACGAAGGAACGAACCATCAGAAAGGTAACCAGCAGCCTATGTACAATATAATCATCCATGCCTTCTTACACTAATTGTAACGTCGTAACTCCAAATAGCTGTTTTCACGTACCAATCCTACGGAAATGTGTAACATCACTTCACATACAACTATTTTTCTTTTTCCCCCTGCTCTCAGTCATAATGCTTCGAAGTGTATCTTTCTCTGACTAGGTTTTATCAAGTTAAAATTACTCCGAATCTTTTACACACGCTAGCTGGCGCTGTTATCCTATGCTATGGCTCCGTACACGTACTACACTGTCTCTCTCAAGTGTAAACGTACCTATACAAACATTCTAACAAGTATCTGAGGATGTCGACATAATCGTCTGACACAAGCATGTATGTTTTCTGTTTAGGTCTGATTTAGCCGATCGTGCCCGCTCAGAGAAGCATACTGCTCACTAACACCGTTACCACGCCCAGACGTAGCGGACGCGGAGACCGTGGCACAGATGGATAACTGACCGACTACAGGAGACGGTCGGGACAGCCTCGCCAGACAATATACGCAGGGGTAATCCGATCCTAAGGGCGAGATGACTCGCACTCTCACTCACTCAGAATGAACTACCTACCTAGCAGGAGCTCAGAAAGACTTAGCCTAGCTAAATACACTTTAATAAGGATAGGAACAACAAATTATAGTAATAACAATACAAAATAATACAGGGATGATCCCTCAGACAAACACAAACAAACAAACTACAAACACTGACTTACAGTTACAGCGGCTGACTGGGGTCAGCCAACGTACCAAGCTCTGGGGAGAGCTGGGGGAGACACAGAATAATATATACAGCAATGGGGGAGAATAATAGGCGTAGCAAACACAACTGTACACGAAGGCAGAATAATCAAGAGTCGCTCGCTCGTCGTCGCTCGTCTGATGAATCTTCCGACTAAACGCAGAACCGCAGCAGGTATCCATTTTCAACAAACACATCCATAATACACCACACGAGAAGATGTAAGGGGGCAATTTGAAATCTGTTGTTATAACAAATACACCGGATTGCTGCGCGAATTTGCTTAATGCTAACATTTAGAGTTTAAAATAACAAAACTATTATCTGTATATTAAATTTGCATCAATATATGGATACATTAGGTTATTTGTTTCAGCAACTACGCATTCCATTCCATTTTCTCCTACACTAACAGCGCTTGTAACAAAACAACACAAGTAACGCACTGCCAGTAGCAATAGCTGTACTTCATTACGCCTGCTATAAGACATTCATGTGTCTCACTCTCCACGCAGCGATCACACATTCATGTGTCTCACTCTGCACTTTCGTATCTTAAACCAGTTCTTGCACGCTCAGACATTCATGTGTCTCACTGTCCCGCACAAGTATAAAAGTAGCTGTAGCACTCTTTACTAGGTATGTCTATCTAAACCAGTTCTCCCTTGTACGCAGCATTCAGACATTCATGTGTCTCACTGTCCCGCACAAGTATAAAAGTAGCTGTAGCACTCTTTACTAGGTATGTCTATCTAAACCAGTTCTCCCTTGTACGCAGCATTCAGACATTCATGTGTCTCACTGTCCCGCACAAGAATAAAAGTAGCTGTAGCACTCTTTACTAGGTATGTCTCTCTAAACCAGTTCTCCCTTGTACGCAGCATTCAGACATTCATGTGTCTCACTGTACCGCACAAGTATAAAAGTAGCTGTAGCACTCTTTACTAGGTATGTCTCTCTAAACCAGTTCTCCCTAGTACGCAGCATTCAGACATTCATGTGTCTCACTGTCCCGCACAAATATAAAAGTAGCTGTAACACTCTTTAGTAGGTATGTGTCGGGGTATAAACAAAACAACATAATGTACATATATGGTAGATATTGACATTCAGAAATTAAGAAGCAGCTAAGCAGCTAGACAAATCCATAGGTACATCCCCTCACGCACATCACACATGACGGCTTGTGTTAACTATTGGCAATTTTGGTTGGGAGGGCAAACTTCGATGGCCAACCCCCCATATGTGAAGCAGAGTACTCCACGAACCATAGTTGCGCTAGGGGGTGGGTGGGGTATGGGATTAGAATTAGGCCATTTGTGGGTGGGGTCTGCTATAGAACGGTGCAGACAACCAATTTGCTAAATTTACAAGAACGTTTACGGTACCCGCAAAAAACACTAGTAAATCATATAATGTCTTATATCCTCCCTTTACATAATGACATTTCTTTTCCTTTTAACATCAACACATCACTTTTTTAAGAAACATACGGTGCACTGTCCTTGTTTTCTTTCGCCATATGTTTCGAGACGTGCGTACACAGTGCACTTACGTGTCTCACTCTACACTAAACACAACAGCAAACACTCTCAACCAGGTATTTGTGCAATTATCAAATTGTTATTTAAATTAAATATACCTTGTTTCGTGTCTTGCACACAGCGCTCAGACATTCATGTGTCTCACTCTGCCGCACAAGTAGAAAAGTAGCTGTAGCACTCTTTACTAGGCATGTCTCTCTAAACCAGTTCACTCCTTCAACGCAGCGATCAGACATTCATGTGTCTCACTCTCAACCAGTTCCCCCCTTGCACAGCGATCAGACATTCATGTGTCTCACTCTGCCGCACAAGTAGAAAAGTAGCTGTAGCACTCTTTACTAGGTATGTCTCTCTAAACCAGTTCACTCCTTCAACGCAGCGATCAGACATTCATGTGTCTCACTCTCAACCAGTTCCCCCCTTGCACAGCGATCAGACATTCATGTGTCTCACTCTGCCGCACAAGTAGAAAAGTAGCTGTAGCACTCTTTACTAGGTATGTCTCTCTTCCCTGATTCTGTCATTCAGACATTCATGTGTCTCACTCTGTCCTCCACCACTCTCTCACGCAGAGAACATTCATACCCCTCTGCCTTTCACTTCCCCTACAAGTGGAATACCTCTACCACTCTTTACTAGCTGTCGCCAGTCGCCCCCTGCATTCACACATTGTTGGCTGTTCTCTACTATGTATGTTTTTGTTATAGAGGGATGACAATCCAAAGAGAGCATTGAAGCTGATCCTGATTAGACGAAAATATCTTAAAATTAATATTATAAACACTTTGTTTGTTCTTTCCTTTTATGTCAATAAAGCAAATTTTGTTTGAGTTCTACTAGGAAATATAACATATACCATAGCAATACTTTTAAGCTCAAATATCTGGAAATATGGCATATACCTTAGGAAACAATTTTAGGCTCAATTATCAAGATTTCGATAGACAGCTAAAGTCAAAGTTAGCCACCAAACTAAACTTAATCTATATAGTCTTTGTAACTAAATAACCTTTTTGCTTCGATCATTAATAAAATTGTTCTATTTCTTTCATATCTTATCTCTTTTCTTCCTTTCTACTCATATCATATTTGCCTATCTTACAATTATTCTCCTTTTCTTCTATTTTATTACGATTCCATCTATGTATAAGGGGACGTAAATTTACACTTATATCCTATAGGGGACGTCGGGCCGTGTGGCGCATAAAAAGGCAGCCTTTCATTTGGTACCAAATTTAACCACCTTTGAAAAATGTAATTTTGACCACCTGCACTTTACCCGACCTGAACCCCATACCGTCAAGTGGAACCAGCCCAGAAAAATGAGTGGGTCGTAGAGCAAAATGGACATTGGAAATGAGCTGGGCGCACCAAAAAAACCCTATGGACAAAGTTTTGAGAGGCTAAGTACAGTCCTATATGGTGTTCCCGGAAGTCGGTACTGACCGGACCCTCCAGACGGCAAAGTGGAATCAGCCCAGCAAAATGAGTGGGTCGTAGAGCAAAACAGACACCGGGAATGAGCTGGGCGCACCCCTATGATTAGAAATTTGGGTATTAGAAAAAAATCAGAAAAAATGGATCAGTTTTCCTCCAAATTATAGATAGGAAACATATTCCCAAGCCTGTTTAGAATGTGCCCGCCGGGACTTGAACCCGGGACCCCCCCCAGACTAGAAAGCCTGGGTTGCTCTGCCGCTGAGCTACGGTCACGCTTAAAGAAGGAACAAGCTTGAAAATATTTGAGAAATTGCTTTTGTTTAGGAGGAAAACAGATCAAGGAAGAGCAGAAGTTTTCCTGAAAAACTATATACATTCCGTATGGACTTTAGATTAGTGGTCACATCCTCACATGCGTCGGTTTAGAAAATATATATGCCCTACTCCAATGGTCACTTCGGACGGTGTCGGCGTACGCTCTTCGTTTTCAGCGACCCAGATTTACAAAATACACTACCCAAAACGCCGAAAACCGCTATTTTTTAATAACTTTTAGGTCATTTATAGTGAAAGTGGGACTCGGAGTAAAAGTGGGACTGAAACTTCTCGTCAAAACAGATAAAAAAAGCAAAGTTTGGGCCCATCTCCTGAAAGCTACAGCTCGAAATTAAAAAATCCCCTCCTTACTTTGTGTGCATAGTCCGAAATATTCAAATAAAATAAACCAAACCAATCTAGCTGCTAGCCAGTGGAAAAAGTAAATTTCAACCGAACTGCCAAAATAGCGAAAGTCTGACTTTGGGGCTGTGAATCCGGAGATAAGCACCGGCACCCTATAACCTTCTGTAGGTTGGAGTTCTCTCCAGGGGTCACTTTACCTTTTACCTTTTTACCTATGTATACCAAATTAATCAGGAGGCTCTATTGAGCTCAGAAATGCATGAATTTTTCCTTTTCTGTTAACGGTTAGAAAAAAATTTCATTTTGATTTTGGGTTTTTCCGTATATATATACATGGTTTTTTGCCCGAGTCTAGGTCACCCCCAGACCGCACCACAGGCAGTCACTAGAGCAGGATTGCAAACAGCATCGTGAAGTTCGAGACATGCCCTCTGTGAAACTGTAATCCGTCTTGGGCTAGGTCTTTCCAGTAGTTCAGGGTGATCCCCCCAAAGTTGACCCTGTCTGACCCCCAAGTTGGGACCAAAATTTCCAAAATTTTCAAAGTCCCAAAAAATTTGCTGAGAGGTAGCGGTAGCTACAAGCTACAGCTACAGCCTCTAGGGTAGTTTTGGACGTTCTTTAAGATAGGCAATTAAAATCCAATTTAGCTCACATGGGTGACTCGAACAGCGTTGGGTTTTTTCCCGCATTTCGGACTGGGTTTTTTCCCGCCGCGCTATACAGAATTTTAAGAGCCTATCTTGAAGAGCGTCCAAAACTACCCTAGAGGCAGGGGGTGTATTATTGTAGCACAAGCTGCTTCATTCCAAATTTCTTGGGACTTTGTAATTTTCGAAAATTTTGGCCCGTCCAAGTGCCAAAATTTGACAAAACTTGCCGGGCCGCCCTGAACGACTGGAAAGACCTAGACCAAAACGAATTATATGTACATGCAGTAGCGTAGGTACAAAAAAAATTCAGGGGGGGCGGTTTTGTCCGAGGACTTTGGGGGGGGGGTAAATTTTTCCCGTTTTGCGTAACATGCACACTGTGTATTATATATACTGCAAGTTGTCCTATTAATTCAAAAGTCTTCTGCGGTACAGGTTTTCGACTGGTTACAACTGAAAGCGAAATTCTAAGTCCCAAACGGGGGTCTGGGGGGCAGAGCCTCCCAGAAGTTGAAAAGTTTTTTTAAATTTCGCCATTAAACGCTACTGAAACATTTAATTCTTTATAAATGATTTATCAATTGATTAACAAACAACATTTTGTACCTATATTTGCTATTTTCTACGTTTACTGTCTTGTCCGAAAACTGAAACTTATTAGGATGCTCCCATTAAAGAACTGCGTATTCTGATCATATCAACCAATTATGCCAAGGCTGATGATGTTGGGAATAACGCAAATAACAGCAAAACTGCAAAGCAACTTATATATACACACACATTTGTTAGCATGTTTAATGAAAAATAATATTTTCGATAATCGACATAACCAAAATTCGCGCCAGAGGCGCGAAAAGTTTTTCAATGGTGTGGAAAATGCATCAATATTGAGCTAATTTAAGCATTAATGTATAATTTGCGTATGTTTCTAATAAAGTTAAACGCCCGCGCCCCGCGCGGGCGTAAAATTTTTCTTTTGCCCAATTTTTTCAGGGGGGCAAAGCCATTATTTCGGGGAAGGCGGCCGCCCCCCCCCCGCATCTACGCTAGTGTGTACATGTATGGTAAGTGCTGCTCTTCCCGATGACCCCTCTGGTGTGACCTGGGGGCAGAGCCGTATCCAGGTGGGGTCCAGCGTGTCCGGACCCCCTTTTTGAATATGTTAGCTATTTTCGGCGCAAATAGGGCTTTTTTGTGAAAAATTAGGCTAGGACCGACCCTCCCCCTTTTAGGGTTGGACCCCGTTTTTTTCAAAATGTATATATATATATATATATATATATATATATGCTGGAAATGCTATTTTGGGCATAAAAATAGAAAAAATTTTGGGGGGGTGTGGGGGGCGGTCGTGTGGGGGGTTTGGGGAGGTCTACAAAAGGGCCCGCCCCCAAATTGTCGGGGGAGGGCCCCCAACCCGAATCCCAGTTACACCACACCTATGATTTGGGTAGGGGGTTCGGGAGGGGCACATTTCGGGGTCGATCACCAAATTTCCAAAATGTACCCCTCCAGCCAAAATTTCCGGTGAAATTATGCCCTCCGTGCACGGCCAAAAGCATAAATGTGGCAGGGCAAAAATTCTGGGGAGAGGGAGCTTCGGCTCGAGAGGGGGGGGGGGGGGCAGGGAAGGTCCCCAAAAGTTGCCAAAAACTCCCTAAAGATTTGATGTTTGGGCACAAATATGGGGGTCGTCAAATTTTATCTTTTTTTGTGGGGCCCCCAACGCCTCCCATAGGTGTGACTGGCGAAAAAAGTGGGGGTGGGGCATAGACGTGGCTAGCGAAAAAAGTGAGGGTGTTGGAAAAAGGAGGGGGTCTGGCAAAAAAGGGGAGGCGGAGGCGGAGGGGTCTGAAAAATTTTCGAGGGGGGGGGGTGTCGGCAAAAAATCGGTTTTTATTAAAAAACTGAAAACGTTTCTCAATTTTCAGCTATTTTTAGCGATTAGTCAGGCAACTAAGCGAATTTTAGCAATTTTTCGCTACTTTTTGATAATTTTTTTAAAAATTCAGAATTTTTGGCTAAAAATTTTCAAAAATTTAGGTATATTGGGGGTTATAAAATTTTTAGGGGGCGGACCCCCATAAGTGTAACGGAGGTTGGGGGTGGGGGGAGGCTACCCCCCACCCCACCCCAAGCTTTTTTCTACTTTTATGCCAAAAATCGCATTTTCAGTCATTGCTATATAATACCAATAAACATCCAACCATGAAGGAATTTTGACGTTAGACAGGGGGTTTTCATTCAACTCGAAAACTTGATTGGCAACATGTTTCTAAGTCTAAAATAAGGTCAATATTGAGCCAGAAAGTCCATACAAACCGCTACAAATGTGTACTTCTCGCAATAATATATAAACACTTTAAGCCGCAAATTTGGACTTTTTTGAAAAATTTTGCAGAATTTACCCTAAAAATACCCAATTTTTCGCGCCTTCGGCCCCATAGGTGTGTTTGGGGGGGGACCCCTCCCCCCAAATGGAGGGGTCGCCAACCCCCCCTAAACATTTTTTCCTACCCCTCCCCAATTCGATTTTTTCAGACCCCTCCCCCTAAAAATTTTCAAACCTCTACCTAAATTTTTGAAAATTTTTAGCTAAAAATTCGAAATTTTTCCAAAAAATTCCAAAAGTTAGCGAAAAATTGCTAGGATTCGCTGATTTAAGCTAAAAATCGTTAAAAATAGCTGTAAATTGAGAAAATTTTTCAGTCTTTTAACGAAAAACCTACTTTTTTCGAAATTTTTCGCCAACCCCCCCCCCTAGAAAATTTTTCTTACCCCTACCCAAAATCGACTTTTCGCGAACCCCCCTCCCCCTTTTGTCGCCAAACCCCCTCCCTACGTTTTTCTGAACCCTCACCCCCACTTTTTTCGCCAGCCACACCAATGTTCGTGGGGACTATACCCCCCTCTGTAGTTTTAATTGGGGGGGGGGGGGATTTTTCGGTCGAAAAATTAGCGAATTCGCTGAAAAAAACGTTATTTACAACTAAAAATCAACAATATTTCTTCATTTTTGCTCATTTAGTCGAAAAACTTTGATTTTTTAGTCCAAAATTTTTTATTCCAAAAAAAATTTCGAATTGTTACTAATTTTAAAGCAAAATTTTCAAGATTTTGAGTGTGGGGTCTGGAAAATTTGGGTGGGTGGGGTCTGCCTCCAAAACTTCGATGGGTGGGGTCGGCAGTTTTCCATTTGGGGGAGGGTCCCCCCAGGTACACCTATAATGATCCCATCACACCTTTATGGCCATGCCATTGGCCAAACAGTGTCGTCAATAATGGTTTTTTTAAACATCAATATTGATATGTCCCAAAGTCAAGCCACAAGTTAGCTAGCTCAGCATGCGTTGATTGTTTACTAAAACTGAATCGAAAACCATTTCAATTGAAACTGTGAATTACTGCCAATTAGTTGAGTTCTTATTTTGCAGCAGCAGAAAGGACTTTCAATTTGCCAGGGACCCTTTTTTGTTTATTAAAATATATGGATTTATAAACGTACAGTGAGGACTCAAAAATTGAATTTTCAGGCTGATTTCGGTTTTTGCGAAAATTCTCGTGCACTGTGCCATAAAATTTGATATACAAAAAAGGGTCCCCAGCTATTGAGTTGAGGTTTGTAACAATGCATAAATCAATTTTTCAAAATGAACCAAAAAATCTGTGTAATCGCTGGAAAATTCTGATATAGTTTGCTCTTATGTACATACGGACGTTGCATAATTTCATTCAAACTTCACGAATGTACTTTATTTTACAACGTTTACGTATGCATTGCGCAGATTTCTCCTCAACAAGCTTCAATATGTCATAATGACCTATGTCTCTAAAGGGAATCACCACCTTAAATTTCCAACACGAAGTTCTGAAATTAAACTAAAAATTCAGTTTCTGCGCCAATTGCTGACCCCCACTTTCAGTGCTAAACACTTAAGAAAGTTTCATGTAGAAACCACAGGATTCAAGTTTGTAGATGATAAATAAGTTTCGACTTGTATATATATAATTTCTACAGGACATCGTTGATATTTTTCTCAAGAGATACTTTGGTATAATAGATTACAAGTTAGACTTGTACATTTTCAGTACAAATAAAACCTGTAGTTTTCACGGGTTTATGTTTTACTCAACAGCTACAGGTTATTACTCGATACGCTGATAATGCTAACTGAGTATATAGTGCATGCTGAAGGTATTGAATGACATAAGGAAGTCAAGTAATGTTTAAAATTCTGAAATATTGCCTCCTTTTGTATATGATTTGGTATGTACTAAATTTATAGAAAGCAAAATTAGCCCAGGAAAGTAGCCAAAATCGGCCCGCATCGGCCCGCGCGGGTAGTAAAATTCGGCCCGCCCCGCCCCGCCCGCCCTGCGGGTACCCGCGGCCCGCATACAACTTTGTTCGGACCCCGAATTTATCACAAAATATATAGCGATTTTTCAAATTTTTCAAAATGGCATATTATATATCAATCGAAAGCTCTCAGTGCACGGGTGAATTCTTCTCATAGAACTATGGCTCGGAAATGCTTCTATTTTAAGTTAAGCGCTGTTAAATATTTCATTACATCCCTGGAAACAGGAGCCTTGTTTCTCTGGTCTGAAAAACCTTTAAGGAAGCTTCTGATCATGCTCACCTGGCGTGAAACCAGAGTTGGAAGCGGGTACAATTTTGGCGGTCCGCCCCGCCCCGCCCCGCGGCCCGCGGCCCGCAGCCAACTGATACCCGCAAGATACCCGCAAAATTTTTCGAGTTGCATACGATTACTATGTTGTTAAATTTATTAAAAAATGTCAATAATTAAAAATAAACTTTTATCTAAAGCTTCCAAACCACTTTACCTAATAGTGTATTGAGATGGGCTGCTGAAATATGGAAATTAATCCAACTTGCCGAAGTTTGCCGAAAAGTACCAAAACGTTTTCGAAAAGTTTAAAAACTTAAGCTAACTGATACCAAGAGTGCATAATTGCACTATATATTAGAAGAAGAGTAAGCCACTAGCGGGCTTCTCTTCTTGGCATTGCGTAACGGTGCTCCGACCACAATACGCGAATGTTCCCCCGTTTGGTGGGGGGGTAGCTCTCTTCGACAAAGCATACCCCCCCCCTCCGTTTGGTGGGGGGGTAGCAGAAAAGAGGTCCCCGTTTGGTGGGGGGGTAGCCAACAGCCAATCAGATTGCTGAGACCCTCCTCTCCGTTTGGTGGGGGACAGGGGGTGTAGAGCAGAGGATTACTGTGGTTTTGGTTCTATTCGAAAATGGGTCCCCGTTTGGTGGGGGAAGGGGGCTAGGCAAAAGAGGTCCCCGTTTGGTGGGGAAGGGGGCTAGGCAAAAGAGGTCCCCGTTTGGTGGGAGGTATGCAAAAGGGGTCCCCGTTTTGAGGGGGTCGCTAACAGCCAATCAGATTCAGCCAATCTTTGCCTGTCTTGACGACCCCCCCCAAACGGGGAGCCTTTTCTGCCTACCCCCCCCCACCAAACGGGGGCCCCTTTTGCATACCCCCCACCAAACGGGGACCCCTTTTGCATACCCCCCCACCAAACGGGGAGGGGGTATGCCTGTCGACCCCCCCACCAAACGGGGGAACATTCGGGTATTGTGGTCGGAGCACCGTTACGCAATGCCAAGAAGAGGAGCCCTCTAGTGGCTTACTCTTCTTCTAATATATAATAGAATTATGAACTCTTGCTGATACGTTTAATTAGAGATGCACCTGGACTTGGCTCCCAATGTCAGTCTCGGTGGTTCAACCCGATGCCGACCGGAACCAAAATTTTGTACTTTTTTGGCAATTTTTCGGAATTTTAAAAGTCTAAATTGAGTTTTAATTGGTAGATATTATATTAGTTATTAGTTATGTTATTATATTAGTCATCGATTTGAATGAAAAACACTAGTAATTGTGTCGATATATACTTGAAATTATAGCAAAATCTTAATTTTTAAGAACATTCTCTTATTTAGACCCACAGTTTTCAGGCCCCGGTCTCGGACCCGACCCGGTGCATCTCTACAAGAAATTAATGTTGCGCTCATGTAGCCTCGAAAATGACCCATGTTACAAGGCTAAAGTAGTAAGGACTAGTCTATTTAAATATCAAGGTTTTGAAAAATGATCAAAGTCTGTAATTTGCTAAAAATTATGTTCACTGCTTCGAAAACGCATTTAGCCTGGTGTTGGCCGGATTCTTCGTCGGCCAAGCCAATTGGCTTAGCTGGACTTTGGTCGGTGCTTAGCCAAGCCAACAGACAACGGCCAATAACTGGCCAATGGGCGGCCAACGTGCAGTTTTCAAGCCCAGATGGAAATTTTTCTGCAAACCCCGAAACATTGCTAAAATTTTGCTGTTCTTCTTTATTTTAAATGGATAGAGCTGGAGCCAATTGTTGGGCAAATTTTCGGATGACGGCCGACGGCCAACTCGTTGCTTGAGTGTTGGCCGGCCGTTGGTCGAACCGGCAAACACCCAGCACTATTGAATGGTAATAATTTTGATAATTTTTGAATTTTGAATTTTATAATTTGAATAGTGATAAATTTTCCAACAAGCAATAGCAATTAATATTTAGTTTGTTCTCAATGTCAGTTAAAATATGCTATCTTGGATTTTCTAAAAAGTTATGCCCTTCCTATATAGCTAAGCCTGAAGCCTTTCACACTTATTTGTGTGAATTTCAAAAATTATATGTTGTCCGACTAAAAGTTTTGTTTCTGTTACAACCCACGGATAGCTATATAGTCAACAGGACTTTTCCAGAATAATATTTGTTTGAATAATATTTTTTGAGCAAGCATTCCCAGTTTCGAAAATTTTTTTAAAAGGTTGCAGAGTAACCTTCTATACCATCCACTGAACGCCACTAAAGGAACATATGCTTACAATAAAATTTGAGGAATTTAAGCTTTGTGTGTAGCATAACAAAAAAGTATAACAAAAACGGCACGTAAAGCAAACTGTTTGCTGAAAAATTAAGTTTATTAGCTTACTGAAAGCAAGAAATGCAAGTAGAGATCTCGATCGATGTACAGCATATGTATACATGCTGTAGGATCACAACATGGCAACACAACATAGCTTATGATTACGTTTCTGGATATAACCAAATAGAACAAGTTTAATCAAGGTCCCATATGCGCTGATAAATAGTAGTCGTGGAGAAGGGCACCCAGTCAAAATTAGCGAATTTTTTGAAATCACCAACATGAATTCTGTTTTTTCCGAACACTTTACGGAAATGTGTTAGAATTTTACTGAATATATCAACAAGAGAAACCCGCAACTACCCGCGCGGGTAGCCTGCGGGTAGCAAATTTTCTATTACCCGCGGGTACCCGCTACCAACTTCCAACTCTGCGTGAAACTGTTCGAAAATGTTTTTATTGGTGGTTTTAAATGTGCATAACAAAATAAGCTCAAAATCTGAAATTGGTTGGCGGTTTGGAAGCTCACTTACCTTTTGTACGGGTGGCTTTGAGTGAATATAGGTGAAGTGTTTTTGTTTTTGGTGTTTGTTGTTTTAGAAGAAGCGAAGTGAAGAGTTGGACGAGATGCTCAAGGCCGGAGAGGTGTTCAAGCAGAATCAGACGGAGATCGAGGAGCTCAAGGAGAAGATGGGAAAACTGGAGGAGGATAGGAAAGCGTTGGAGGAGGAATTTGAACAGGAGGTACATGCTCTCCCTGTTTCCTGGACAGGAATTTCAGTTCTCTGGGATGGTGGAACGTTTTCGAATACTGGCTTCTTGCAGTTGTATGTATTACTAGAAAGCTAAGCCTAACAATGTTTATTTAAGTTGATGTTATGTATTGTTTTGTCTACCTTTATTTATCAACTTACTGTTTTTCTGCTTCAAAGCATCTTGAGTAGCGTTTGCCCTGCAGTCAGTCACTAACCATCATCCGAAACAGGAGAGTGCCACTGGCTCTGATCGTTTCTACGTAGAGAGGGAACCTCTGGAGTTCCTGCTAGTTGGTCACGTAGGATAGCCGGCTTTTTCGCTTTCTCTTAGCTTTGTGTACTGTGCTAATTGATTGTGTGTTATAGACAGCGAAAAACGACAAAGATCTGAGTCATCTCCGAGCAGAACTGGATTCCATCAAATATGAACTCCAGAGCATGAAAGAGAAGGCCGTTGCCACGGTTGTATCCACTGGGACCTCGCCCGTTCAGGATAATGAAATGACAGTTAGCCATTTAATGGGCACCACGGGCCTGGGCAGTCTCCATCATCCTCGATTTCCAAAACTGTCCCTCTGCAAATCGGAATTGGATCCTCCAATTCCGGGCGCCCCATCTAGCGCTGCCACTTCGGTTTGGTCGGCTCATTCCATTCCAAGTGTGACCTCCTTGAGTGAGTTGGATCCCCTTTCTAGTGCTGCCTCCTCGACTCGACCTGATCCACCTTTGTTTGATTTTCCACCTGGATTTTCTGGAGGCGAATTCTCTGCTGGTCATCATAAAGCTGCTCGTGGCGGGCCTTATAAAGCTTTTAGATGATGGTGACAAGGAGAATGTCCAGCTCCCATCTGGGGCTCTGGGAGGGCCTTCACCTTCATGTGGTACCAAGGGGATCGGTGCTTCGCCGTTTTGTCTGCATGGCATCAGTCCCACGCCGAAGGTACCCAAATTTGTGATTTCCCCCGATGAAATTGGGGGCGCCCAGGGACCTGGCAGTGGAAGTGGTCCTGTGACTCGGATGGAACAGTTGAAAGGTGTCCTTCCTTCCTTGCAATCTTAACAATCGAAGAAACGTCGCCAGCGTCACGGCGTGATGAGCATCTGGCGAAGTTTAGCTCTGCCCAGCGAAGACGCCGCTCTCAGTCTGCTGGAAACGCTGTTAATGCCGCTGGGACTCAAATCAATTGTCGCGCTGACACCGCCACCTCGACTGGTGCTGGTGCTGGAGTCAAGCGGCCTCGGCGTTGGAGATCTTCTCCTGTGAGTCTCCTGTGACCACGGGTTTTTTGTGCTTTTTTACTGTGTTTTCTGAATTTTCTACAGTTTTCAAAATTTATGAAATTTTAAGTTTTAAAATTTTTCAAATCTCTGATTTCTGAGCTTTCAGAAAATATATACATTGTCAGACTTAACTTGAATAATAAACTCTCCACAAAATTCACAATTCAAAATTCAAAATTCATATATATATATATTATTTGTGTGATTTATGATGGAAGCATCATTTGCTTATAACGTTTTGTGCCTGTTTTCGCATAATTTTTGCACATTTCTTTTTGTGCCAGTTTTGCACAATTTTGGCACATTTCTTTTTGTAATTGTAACTCTTTGTGCCAGTTTTTGCAAACTTTTTGCACATTTCTTTTTGTGATTGTAACTTTTTGTGCCAGTTTTGCACAATTTTGGCACATTTCTTTTTGTAATTGTAACTAGCTATTCTGCTATGGCTAATAAATTGTTTTTACCCTTTTTAACGTCTTTGTTTTTGCTAAGTGAAAACGTAGCTTTGCTGCCGCATTCTGAAGAAGTCTTCCATTAGTATAATACTCTTCTCCATGAACTACGATGTTTTTCTTAGCTTTTCATGAAAACCGAAGGAAAGAGAAGCAGACTAGGAATAGAAAGAAAAATGGAATCGGTTCGAACCTCGTGTAGTTTCAGCTTTTAGTCCAACAGCCTAGTAGCACTCGCATGCCAATATGCTTTGGTGTCAGCCAATTAAGGTCTGCGGAAGCTTTGCTATAGGTCGTGATTAGGCCTGTGCCTAAGGATTTCGCCGGGCATGGACCGATCTAGTGTCCGGGGACTGGCCCGGGCAAGGGGCCCGCTTCACAACCAGGCTCGGCCCGGCTTCCCGTTTCACGTGTGTTCGCTCTACGGCCCGGTCCGGGATCGGGGCTCACTACACGGCTGTTATGGGCCCGAGCTGTGGTGTGCGCTAACAGGGTACATATGCATTGAAATTTCTCTACTTTGAGCGGCTAGTGTTTTCTAAAACCACAGAAACAGTCATGCATAGAGACTAATGTACACACCGTTAGAATCCTATCTGGCCACTAGCAATTACCAAGATTCAAGAAACACAAACAGGTGAAATAAAAATAAATTAGGGGGCGGTCCACTTTAGGGTCATTTTTTCGACCATCTCCTATTTTTCTCATTTTCACTTAGTTATTTTATTGTCCATTTTCGCTTAGTTATTTTATTGTCCAAGTGGTATTATGTTGTAACGAGTTAATAAAATTTAAGTTGGATCTCTTACGGTTGTTGAGAAAATTCCCCTCAAAGTACAGGTATACATGTGTTAAACATAGGAAATCGAAAAAGTCGATTATAATTCTGCGCCAAAAAATCTCGAAACCGGTGTAAGATATGTATCGGGTAACATTTGTAACATTTGGTATCGATTTAAACCTCTAAAGGATACTGTGTCACTGTGGAATTAGAATTTTGAATTTGGTCTTCAAAAAATTTTAATGGATTTTTGAAGTTAGCGAACTGCCGAAAATCGCTTAAAGCTGTCGTTTTTGGTGACCAAAAATGGGGGTCACTAAGTTTGACAGAATATTACAAAATAGAAGTCTTAACTAAAAATTCGAATTCCGCAGTGACACAATATATGTATAAATGTTTCGAACGATTCCCAATGTTACTTGGAATCTTTTGCCAGTGACGAGATTTTTTTGGCGCAGAAATTAGGTTTTTTCTGCAAAATTGTGAAAATTGCTGTTTTTTAGAAAGATGGGGCCTTTACGACCAAGCTATATTGCAAAATTCCCTTTTTTGCACTACAACATATTAATTCATGTCTTGGATCAATTTGTTTCATGAATTATGCTGACAGCTGTGTCCAGTACATCTCAGTGCGCCAATCGGGACCCTCGGACCCAGAGTTGTATGACCGGCCCGCCGGCCCGCGCCCGGCCCGCAGCCCGCACCTTATGACCGCGGCCCGCAACACTCTGGCCCGCTGCCCGCACACGCGAAATCCGGCCCGCAGGTACCCGTACGTAAAAATTGCTTCCTATGTAGTACCTGGCACCAAAACTGATGTATTTTCAAAGGCTGGCATTTTTTAGGGTTTTGAAAGTGGGGGGGGCTTCCGAAAAGTGGGGGGGAGGCGAGCCAAAGGTAAAATATACCGAAATTTTTAGCAACAAATTAGCATTTTTAAGGTAAAAACGCAAAAAAATCGCTGTTTTTAAGCAGCGATACTAAGGCAGACGCACACCTGAGCGTAACTTTCGCAAAACTTAACCGATTTAGTTCAAACTTGGTATGTACGCATTTGAACACATTACTGATCGATCTGCAGCAAAATTTTAAAATTTTAAAAATTTTAAAATTTTAAGTTTTCCAAGGGGGAACCAAGGGGAACCAAAAAATTTTTGTCTCCGATTTCGATGAAAAGTTGCATACAGGGGTTTTCTGGGTTGCTGAACACGAATCGGAAAACCGTTTTTTGATCCAGCTTTTCGTTAGCTAGAAATAAGCTAAAGTTGTAAGCTTAACGTTTAAGCTTATATTTAGCTAACGAAAAGCTGGATCGAAAAACGGTTTTCAGATTCGTGTTCAGCGACCAAGATAACCCCTATATGCAACTTTTCAGCGAAATCGGAGACAAAAACTTTTTTGGTTCCCCTTGGTCCCCCCTTGAAAAACTTAAAAATTTGAAAATTTTAAAATTTTAAAATCTTGCTGCAGATCGATCAGTAATGTGTTCAAATGCATCCATACCAAGTTTGAGAACTAAATCGGTTAAGTTTTGTGAAAGTTACGCTCAGGTGTGCGTCTGCCTTAGTATCGTCGCTTAAAAACAGCGATTTTTTTGCGTGTTTACCTTAAAAATGCTAATTCGCCGACGCGGTTGCTCTCCTTGCCTATAGACTAGAATTGTATACTCTCCAGGGGCTTTAGTAAGGCCATCTCTCATTATTGCGTATCTTACCAACATACAAGAAAAAGTTAAAACTATTACTTGTTGAAGAATAATACCGCATAATAGGTTTCGGAAAACTTCCTAAAGACTACATTCAAAAGCTAGAAAAATTTTCAGAATTTCCAGACTGAAAGTCCTATTTAAAAGTAAGACAAATTTTGAAAATTTGCAAGCTGAAAACTTAATTTTTGGATACATTTTTTAACTAATCTGAGACAAATTACACTGGAACCGGTCCGGTACCAAATGCTACCATTTCTGGTTCGGTTCCTGTTCTAAAAATCCTTCCGGTTCCGGTTCCGGTTCTACCGGTTCCAGTAGAACCGATCCGAGCACTAGTTTATAACTCCTATTAACTCGTTCGCGAAAATTCTTGGTAACACTCTTAGAAATGTTCCTGTAGAAACTACAGGAATCACTTTTGTAGATGATAAGTACAAAAGCTTTTGTAGAAAATACAGGTTGAGTCTTGTAATTTCTACAGGTCATCGTTGGTAGTTTTTACCGGACATACTTTGGTAGAATGGATTACAAGTTAGACTAGTATTCAGTACTAATGAAACCTGTAGTTTTCACTGGTTTGCAGGTTTGCTCACAGGAAAGTACTCGATACGCTGATAACGCAAATTTTGTATATAAGGGCGACAGTGGTCATAATTTTTGAAGACTGAAATTTTTGAATTTTTTCAAATTTTCAGTCTTCCAACACCCAGTGGGTGATTTTTTTGTAACGGCCGCTCCCTGCCGAAAATTTTT
Organism: Trissonchulus latispiculum; assembly: GCA_030248195.1. Lineage (NCBI taxonomy): Eukaryota > Metazoa > Nematoda > Enoplea > Enoplida > Ironidae > Trissonchulus > Trissonchulus latispiculum. The sequence continues at coordinate 52,414 of JASAND010016892.1, forward strand.
TGGGAGCGGCCGCCCCCCACACCTGCGCCCTACCTCTTGAAATAACAGGTCGCTCCAGTAAAATTTACGGGTTTTGTCTTGTAAAAAATACAGGTTTGGTATTTGATATAGGATTGTAAAAAAAGTCGAACAAAACTACAGGTTTCTTTAGTACTTTCTACAGGAAATTCCTGTAATAAAAACTACAGGTTTGCTTAGTATTTTCTACAGGAAACTCCTGTAATTTTTACTATTCCAGAGACCGGTAAAAAATACAAAAGTTACTTTTGCGGAAAATACAGGAAGCTCCGCTAGTGACTGACCGCACAGAAGCACTTTTGTAGAGAACTACAAGAATTCCTGTAATTTCTACAGGAGTCTTTCTAAGAGTGAACGATTTATGTCATAACTGATTCTTTTATGATTCGAACGAAACAGCATGTCCGTAATTTCTCGGCCCGAAGATGTGCCTAGACACCCAAAACTCCGAAATCGCGGTCTTAGAGGATTTGACCACAGGTCAATAGGCCACCTAGCCTGTAGTGACCAGTGGTCACTTCCGCCGGTTCTGAAAATATGCTCATTGAAACGAGCGTAGTCAATTTACTATGTATGCCCCCAACCAAAACGCCGAATAACGCTTTCTTAGAGGATTTGACCACTGGTCAATAGGCCACCTTGCCTGCAGTGACCAGTGGTCACTTCCGCCGGTTCTGAAAATATGCTCATTGAAATGAGAGTAGTCGATTTACTATATATATATGCCCCCAACCAAAACGCCGAAAAACGAGGTCTTAGAGGATTTGAGCACAGGTCAATAGGCCACCTTGCCTGCAGTAACCAGTGGTCACATCAGACGGTTATGAAAATATGCTCATTGAAACGAGCGTAGTCAATTTACTATGTATGCCATAGTGAGCATATATACCGTACCAGCAAAACTTTCCCTTTGGGCCCAAAAAGTTAGCTAAATTCAGCAAAAATGGTCGTTTTTGAAAACATTTTTACTTAAAATTGCTTCAAAACGTTGCAAAACTGCCTAAAACGTTAAAAACAGACCTTATGTGAAGAAAAAAGCGCTAAATTACAGAAAGTTTTGCATTTTCTTGCCATTTTTAAACATTACGGCAAAGTGGAACCAGCCCAGCAAGATGGATGAGTCGGACGGCAAAACGGACACCGGGAATGAGCTGGGTGCACCAAAAAACCCCTATAGGCAAAGTTTTGAGAGGCCAAGTGGAACCAGCCCAGCAACCTGGGTCAGTCGGCAGCAAAATTGATAGCGGGAATCGATTTTCCGTCCGCAAAAACCTTTGCATGCAAGATTTGAGCCTTCCAGGTCGCAAAATAAGCGAAAAAACTAAGTTCAAAGTTGGACCCAAAATTCACCAACTTAAATGATCATATAGGAAAATCATATAGCAATTTAACGACCCCTGATATGTGTCCTATTCAGCCATATATATAGGCAGTATTGCCCAGCCTGACTTATTAAGGTGACATTGAAGCATACTTTTTGGCCATTTTAGCGTTTTGGCTGACTTTGGCCCCAGCCAAAAGTTTTTTCCGGCTCCAGGAGGCATAAAAACTAGCTTATTTTCTTATTTTTGATTTGTACTACAAGAATATTATATATATATATATATATATATATATATATATATATATATATATATATATATATATATATATATATATATATATATATATATATATATATATATATATATATATATATATATATGGGTTTCATAGGTAAAAATCAAATCATCACTCCCGTAAGCGATGTTTGGCACAACTTTTTAACGGAAAGTGGTACGGAGAAGAAACTTCGCAAATATACTAAACTCGCTAATTTTTATATCAATCGAAAGCTCTCATTGTCGGAAACATTTTTTCTTCTTGAGCTAGATGCCCCAGATGCACCAAATTCTGGTTGTCGGCCGTTGAATGATATCAGTTATCAAACATACAACCGAATGAAGCTCCATTCTCAAGGATGTTCAGGTGTAAAGTAATGTTATTTGCTACGGCACCGTAGTTTTACCCATGCAGTTATTTGTTGGTTACTCGTTAAGTACTGAACGAAACTACTTAAAATTTAAACTGGATATGCAGGACATGTGCTACACAATTTTGTGTGGAAATGAGCAGAATCCGTGACCCGACATTAACATAGGGTCGGGTCCTGGAGGGGGGCTTGTCTCCAGAAAATTTTGAGGGGGCGTGTACTGTTGAAGTATTGAAATTGTACCTCAAAAATAAATAAGCGAAATTTTTTGAAAAATTAAAGCCAATTTTATTAAAATTTGAAAATTTGCAACAAAACCTGGCGATACTAAGGCAGACGCACACCTGAGCGTAACTTTCGCAAAACTTAACCGATTTAGTTCAAATTTGGTGTTCAAATTTGGTATGGATGCATTTGAACACATTTCTGATAGATCTGCCGCAAAATTTTAAAATTTTAAAAATTTTAAACTTACGTTTTCCAAGGGGGGACCAAGGGGAACAAAACATTTCGCCAATTTCGCTGAAAAGTTGCATATCGGGGTTATCTTGGTCGCTGAACACGAATCTGAAAACCGTTTTTCGATCCAGCTTTTCGTTAGCTAGAAATAAGCGAAAGTTGTTTTTCGATCCAGCTTTTCGTTAGCTAGAAATAAGCGAAAGTTGTAAGCTTAATGTTTAAGCTTATATATAGCTCATGAAAAGCTGGATCCAAAAACGGTTTTCAGATTCGTGTTCAGCAATCCAGAAAACCCCTGTATGCCACTTTTCAGCGAAATCGGAGACAAAAAGTTTTTGGTTCCCCTTGGAAAACTTAAAAATTTAAAATTTTTAAAATTTAATTTGCTGCAGATCGATCAGAAATGTGTTCAAAGCATCCATAACCAGGGTTTTTTTGCGTCCAGAAGTGCGTCTGGACGCAAAGTTTCTTATCTTGACGCAACGAAATTTTAACGGGACGCAAGCTAGACGCAACATTATTTCGGGAGAAAATTCACTTTTGTAAGAGTGAAAACTTTAAATGTTTCCAGTACCAATTTTTCCATATTTTCCAAACATTTCTCGGTTTCTGGGGGGCTCCGCCCCCCAGACCCCCTGGAGTTTTCCACTATGTCATCGAATGCCAAAGCTTTGTAATGTATCAGTACTTGTTGAGTTATTAGTTGAGTTATCTACCTGTATCGATACATTACAGGTCAAAGCCCATTATTAATAAAATCTGTAGCCGTAGCCGAATATCCAAATTTTTGGGATCATGTAATGTAATGAGGTTCATACAATTGCATTAGCACAGCTTTTAAAGTCTAAATTTTGTTATTGACTGGATTTTCAAAACATTTTCAGCTTCTGAGGGTTAATCCCTTAATTACCAAAAGTCAACCAAATTTGAAGAGCATCCAATTTTTGGTTTGGTTCATTTAAAGCATTCTAGCGCAGTCATCGAGAAAAGTTTGTCCTTAAGAAATTCAAGCATTAAAGGGTTAATCAATCGTATTCGTAACCAACGTTAATATTTCACTGTTTTTGCCTTTGATTAATACTGCACTACGCATTGCATGCACGCTCTTTGTTTATTGATTATTACTTCTCAAAATGAAAACAACTCAAAATTGTATAATTTACAAATGTAATTTACACAAAAAATGCATTAGGTATTTTAGTTAAATGTATCTGATGACAAATTAATCTTTTTAATCATTTTCATTACGGATTTATCCGTAATTTCAAAAAAATTCTCCAACTTCTGGGGGGCTCCGCCCCCAGACCCCCCGCTGCTTGTTTGTCATAATGTTTCCGGGATTCATTAGTTCTCTGAGTTTTCAAAACAGGATTACTGCCTTTGTTCTGAATGATATTAATTTTATAGCTATTTAACTAACTCTTAATTAGTTTAACTATAACATCAAAACAACTGAATAATGTGTGTCAATAATATCAAAAATTGGTCATGATATGTGTTAGATACAACAGATGCTAATTAAATCGTTTTGAACATTTGCATTACGGATTTTTCCGTAATCGCAAAAAATTTTCTCAACTTCTGGGGGGCTCCGCCCCCAGACCCCCCGTCGTGTGTATAGGGCATATTTCACATATTTTGTAATCGTGCATATCTTCTCAGTAGCATCACCGTTCTAAGTACGTTTTCATACGATTAAATTATGTTTCACTAAAGAAATAATCGACATTTTTATAAAAAATACAATTTTTGCATATAAAACACGCTAAAACAATAATTTTACCTGGACGCAAAATTTCTTAACGGGACGCAACTTAAAATTAGCTGGACGCAAGGTTGACGCAAATCCAAAAACCAAAAAACCCTGTCCATAACAAATTTGAACTAAATCGGTTAAGTTTTGCGAAAGTTACGCTCAGGTGTGCGTCTGCCTTAGTATCGCCCAAAATCTTCAATTATCAGAAAAATCTAATTCAATAATCTAATTCAATTTTGGTCGATTTTAACGAAAAAGTAAAACGTTTAGCAAAAAAATGCCGACGAAGCCGGAAATTTTTTGAAAGTTTATGAAAGTGTATGTAAAAACGAATTTTTCCGACATTTTGCCTATACATTGGCTATTTTTTCGTTAACCCTTGTCTCCGGCGGCGGTAGGGCTTGTACCTTGTCCAGGTTGGGGGGGGGTTGGACTTTCAACCATCAAACGGGGAAGATTTTGACGCTACTGGCACAGCTTTAAAACGAGGTTTGCCAGAACCTACTTTTAGCTTAGTTGATAGTTTTAGCTTAGTAATTTTCAGACAATAGGCGCAGTAATACTTCTGCATTTAAGGTCCAGTGGCTCTAAAGCCAGGCTGTTCCAACGAAATTAGGATCTCCGACGGAATTTGAACCCGCAAAGTATTATGTACCGCTAGTAAAATTTATATACTAACCTGTATATATATAATTATTTCAGGCATATATATGAGTGGATTTCTGAGTAGTTCAGATTCTGAAGTCGTTGTTGGCGGACAACCTTGAAAAATCGATTTTCTTCTTACTATGCCAGTTGATTCGGATTAGTACGCATAGTAAAACCTACAGATATCAGCTTGTTTTGATGAGCGGTTAATGAGTAGGGTCCATTTTTGTGATTTTGCCATGGCAGCTAAATGGCCAATTTTACTTCTTGACGTTGTTCCACTGTATTGAAAGACATAGATGTGGTACAGTGCTGCTTTTGGTCCTCAAACTGTTCATAGAGCTCTACTATGGCTATGCAAAAGGCGTTCTTCTTCAGCTGTCATGTAGTTTCCGAAAACTGCAGTTTTAAGTTCACTGACCCCACCAGTCGAGGTACTGCGAAGGAAGTTTATTCGAGCTAGAGGGCTTATTACTGCTAAGCCAGACGCAATTTTTTAATATACCATTTTTAGGATCATAATACCCCTGCTGGCCAAAAATGAGCCAAATCCCAGACCCAGTTTTGAGATATGGCTCTTCAAAGTTCGAAAAATCGCCGATTTTTGGCCGGCCAAAACAGCGATTATATAAGTCAAGTTTGGGCCGCCATAGCCGACTAATGGGAAAAGATACAGAGCTAATATTTTCAGCACATAAACTAGGTACCATAGACAGTGTTTTAGACCAGTTTCAACCAAATCTGAGAAATTTTATTTTTTCCATTTTTCAGTTGCATTTTGGCTGTTGAAAATCGAAAAAAATTTCTCAGATTTGACTGAAACTTTTCTAAAAAATATTAGAAAATTTTGGCTATGGCTTTGAGAATTAGCTATGGCTATGTTTTGGCCAAAAATCGGCGACTTTTCGAGCTTTGAAGAGCCATATCTCAAAACTGGTTCTGGGATTTTGCTCATTTTTGGCCAGCAGGTGTATTATGATCCTAAAAATGATATATTAAAAAATTGCGTCTGGCTTAGCAGTACTAAGCCCTCCAGCTCGAATAACCTTCCTTCGCGCTACCCTCGATTAGTGACCTTAGAACTGCAGTTTTCGGAAACTACATGTAAGCTGAAGAAGAACGCCTTTTGCATAGCCATAGTAGAGCTCTATGAACAATTTGAGGACCGAAAGTAGCACCGTACCACGTCTATGTCTTTCAATACAGTGGAACAAAGCCAAGAAGTAAAATTGGCCATTTAGCTGCCACGGCAAAATCACAAAAATGGACCTTACTCATCAAAACAAGCTAATATTTACAGGTTTATGTCTACTAATTCTGCCTATTTTTACTACACAGAACATAATGTGAACAATCGTTCATAATTTACACAAAGGAACTAATAGCAAGATTTGTTTGTTTGCTGGGGTCCCATACAGATTTTGGCCAAAAATAAAATTTCGATAAATTCAGAAATTTTCACATGGATGGATTCCTTAATGTGCAGTGCATCCACAAAAAATTTTAAGCGGATTGGCGGAAATTTGAGTGAGCTATACTCGAATAAGGAACACTTGTCAACGTTTTAGGGACCTCCGAGGTCTCTAAAATTTTAGTGACAGTTCAGTCCCTTAAATGCTTTCGTGAATCAAATGCCCTAAAATGCTCAGTGTCCCTAAACTTTTAGGGCCCTAAAGTTTGTGAATACGGTCCCAGATCTCAGTGTCAGAAAATTTTTACTATTTTTTTGCTTAGTTTCGTAAGCTCACGTGAATGTACAGATCATAAGCGTCGCGTTGTTGCCCGGGCGGGTTTTTGACTAGTCCGGCCGGGCCCGGTCCGCCGAGCTTGTGAACCCGGCCGGGTGATGCAAACCGGCCGGCAGGTACCAATTTTGTCCTATTTTTCGTGTATTTTGCAAAATATTTAGCATTAATTGGTGCATACAGTTACTCCTGGTATGTATAACAGATTATCCTCATCTGTTAAATTAAATCCTAATTAAAATTAGGTTACGTACCAACTTTTTATTTTCCTTTTCCGGAATTTCTGTCTGAGAGTAGTGTAGTCAATCAAGTAGTGTCTATTTCTGGAGACCGGCCGGCCGGATTGTGGGCATAGTGGGCCGGCCGGACCGACCGAGTTTTCTTCGGCCGGCCAACAACTCTATTTAAAACGATGTATAAAGCTCTTTCCAACTCCCAAAATTGCGAAAGTTAGTGTTTCAAAAAATCACCACAGATGCACTGCACAAAAGGATGCCACCACCTTAAGCCGTTGAGACTAGCGAAACGGCAACCGAATCTCCAGCAATCTACCGCTCAGCAGTCTATCCTATCACAATCATAAAACAGTTTATTACATAATCCATTAATGCCATAATACACATAAGAAAAATCGAAAATAAAGAATATTACATAATCCATTAATGCATAATACACATAAGAAAAATCGAAAATAAAGAATATTACATAATCCATTAATGCATAATACACATAAGAAAAATCGAAAATCAAGAATATTACATAATCCATTAATGCATAATACACATAAGAAAAATCGAAAATAAAGAAAGCACAATCAAGCCAACAACTTCTGAGATAAAATTTCACACAAAATATGTCGTCGAAAACGTGGCATGTGTTCCTAAAAAAATTGAAAGATTATACGCTAAACTAATTCCTCACTAATAACAAAATAACTGCATAACGCGAAAAATAAAAAAAATAATGTTTAAGGCAGAATAATTGCATTCTACAAAGATCGGTACAAGTATGTATTCTACTAGTCCAAACAAACAGAGTCAAATCAGCACAAGTCCACGGATCCGTGCGGATACGAAGACATCACAATTTGAAAAATGAAAATCAAAACATGGACACCGACAGTCAGACGAACCTTAGTTCACAACCGGTTTCGAGACTCCACCGCTGGCCTCTTCTTGGCGTTTGCTCACACGATGTTGCCGTTCCTGGGGGAGCAGATAGGGGGATTCAATTTCGGGTGGGAAGAAAAATTTGAAAGTTCTCTATGGTTAGGCTTGCGGAGGCAGGCAGGCAAAAACTGGGGAGGGGGCTGGAGGACTGGAACTTCCGGAAGGGTCGGGATAATCGGGATCGCGGTTATTGCGGTTATCGATATTGTTGCGGTTTCAACCCATTTGATTGGGGAATCATAATCATGCATTAGATCAATTATTAATAATAACCCTATTGGGCTTTTCTGAAGACGAAACCATCCAGTAGAAAAAAAGAAAAGTCATCTATTTTCTGATCATCCTTTTGGAATCAACTGGAAGCAAGTTCAACGTTACACGTTACAACAAATTCCCATTTCCCGGAGCCAGTGTAACTAGCATCCATTTAGAACCTAACCTGTCAACAGCAACAACATTAATAACCCCGATGATGACTTTTCCCGACAATTTCAATCCTCCAGACCCCCCCCAATCCCGTCCCTCCCGCCCTGTGTGTCTGTCTGAATGTCTGTTCTCGGCCACTCTGCCGTAGGCAATATGGGGGTCCGTCTCGGCAGGTTCAATACTTAGCGGATGCAGCAGCCAGATCAAATAACCCAAAAGGAAGCGACCGACCTCAAGGGGGATGTGGGCTACTGATCCTCCTTGGCTTGTGCGACCGACCTGCTATCTCAGACATGACCAGTACGCCGTCAACTGACACGGACGATTGGACGTATGTACTCCGAGGATGTGAGGGCCATTCAACCAGCTTACTGGCGAAGCGGCACCTCCCGGGCACCCTCAAGCCACATGTTTTCAAGCTGATGCGTCCGCCTCATTAGACGTCAGTGCATCTACCACAACAATTATAAATGAAGAACAACAGAGGCAAGCATAGCTTTACGGCACTGACATTATCATATAGTCTAACCATTCGAGGCTGCAGTTGCGTAGTATCACTGCCCCCTCGATCCGTCATTGAACGCGATCCTTCATGGATCTCAGACTCAGGAGCCGGGGAAAAGGCAGTAGTTTCCGTCCTCCAGTCCCCCAGTACTTACCCGCCTGTCTCTACAATCCACAGCCCTAAAGATTATTAAAATTCTCCTTCCCACCCGAAATTGGATCTCCCGCTATTTGACCCACCTTACCAGGAATGACAGCGCGTGTGAAGAATCGCCTGAAGAAGAGGCTCAAGGTGAAGCTTCGAAATCAGTTGTGCAATACGGTTTGCCTGACGCTGTGTGTCCATGTTTTATTAATTTTCATTTTTCAAAAATCTGAACAGTAAAAATATGCAGAAATGCAAGTGTGAAGAATCTGATTTTACTAAAGCTGAGAGATGCATCGCGACTGATGTATTCAGCAAATTTACAGATGAACCCGCCGCAGTCAATTCCGTTCAGCTGCCGTGGAATATTCTAAAAGCAAATACCCTAATAACTTTTTAACCAAGAGAATTAACGGACGTTTTGAAAGAGTAATGATTTGTAAACATCAACGTTTCCAAATGCGTCACCGAACCAGCATCTGCACTTCTTCCTATCAGTCTATTGTTATTGCGTTGCTGCTTTTTCACAAAAAGGCAACCTTTGTGTTGGGTATGTCCGTTATTGCGTTTTTTCACAAAAAGGCAACCCTTTGTGTTGAGTATGTCCGTTATTGTGTTGCCCACGTATTTAGAGCCAAACTAGACCCATTTTAAGGCAAAAATAAGCATTTTTGGTCAAAATTGAAATTTTGGCTTGAAATGGCACCGTGTCCGATTTAGACCCCCTGGACCACCCATAACAGTACGAACCCAGGTAAAACCTATACCAATTTAATCTATAGGCTCTATTAAACAAATGTATGTATTGGTTTGACCTTTCCGGTCAATGGTTAGAAAAAAAATTTAATTTTGAAAAGTGGGTTTTTTCCCGCCGTGGGTTTTTTCCCGCCAACTCCAGGTCACCCCCAGGTCGCACCGGAGGGGTCAGAGCAGTGTGACTTATATCATCATGAAGCGCAACGGATGCCCTACAGGTACATATAATCCGCTTTGGTCTAAGTCTTTCCAGTAGTTCAGGGTGTCCCGGCAAAGTTTGCCAAATTTCGGCACTTGGTCGGACCAAAATTTCCAAAAATTTCAAAGTCCCAAAAAATTTGCAGGGAAGCAGTGGGAACTACCATAATACACCCTCCAGGGTTATTTTGGATGATCTTCAAGATAGGCTATTAAAGTCCTAGATAGCTCATACCGGTAAGCCCACACTGGGGGTGGGTTTTTTCCCGCATTGGCGAGTGGGTTTTTTCCCGCTTGACTATATGGGGGTATATTCTAGCCCAAAATGATCGAAATCGGTGACAATAAAATTTGGTACCCGGCGACCCCCCCCCAGTGCGACCTGAAGCCACCAATGAAAACCTCCACCCTGAAGATTTCAATCACGCATTTCTTAGTTCTACCAGTTTTCATAGCAATAAAAACGAAACAGCTGCAAAAGTATTAATTGAATAAAATATTCCAACAAGCATTTCGCCAGTGCGCCAATCTGTATAAACAAAGAAGTCGAACAGAAAATTTTAACATGAAAGCAAAATTATATCTCAGCAATATCGGATCGCCAGCCCTGAAAATCAGATTCAGCCTTTTTATCTTTGTACTCGTCAATCAAATATGTCCTAAAATAAGAAAGAAAGACAAAATTAAATAGTAATCAGAAACTAACAAAAACAGATATGACATAGTTTACGCTATTCCTTGCAAATATTTCTGTAACAAGACAGAAGCAAGGAGAGCAGGCTTCCACCTAAGTGAGCCATGAAAAAGTGTGGATTGGGAAAAGTTTGTTAGAATACTGGACGATGAACTTGGAAAACACCGAATTCATCACCTGACAATGCAGTACACGAAGGCAATCCACTCCTGTCCCCTCCCCTAGCTTCCTGACTGCAGCGGATCACTCCGTCCCACGCGCCAGAAGAAAACAGGCCAAGTCCTGGCGGGATGATGAAATATAGGAAGCCATCAGACGAAGAAGTCCATCAAAAGGAGGCAAACAGAGAGCCCAGGACTGGATTAAAATGATATGTACTGCCAAGTTAATCACTAAGAAGAAAACCCAATTGATGGATGACAAAGTTTGCCTCCAAAGTTAGGTCAGTGCATTACTAAAGCAGGTAGCCTTGAGCCGCTTCTGCATTAAAACATTACCTTAGTAAAGGCATTAATTTGATGTATCCGTCAACTCTGTTCTTGATCGCGTTCGGTCTCCACCTGACCTTAACGGACAAGCAATTTCAATTAGTTTTGCGGGGGGAGGCATCCGAGGAACACTCCCCAAAAAAGCCCATCAACAATATTTAAACAAGCACATTGCCATGCAATACACACACATACTGAATTTTTACCTTAAAAAACTTAGTCTAACAATAATCTATCCATTTCTGACAAGTTTCATGAATATCAAACATAACTTCAAAAATCATAATACCGAGATTTGCCTATCGATACCTGAAAAGCCAGCCGATAGTGGTAGGGTGGTCGGTCTCGATGTCACTACTCTGTGACGGAAGCACTTTACTAAGCATATTTTGGGAAAACGGAATCCTAATTTAGCAAATATGATAAAATATTGCAAAGAAAGCTGGGATCACAAACCAAAAGGCTAAAAATGCTCCGATGGAGCATGAAAAATGCAATATGGGTGACATGAACGAATGAATGACATGAATGACATATGAACCAGCTTCGCTGAACAACCCATATTCGCGGAAGCTGCCCAGACAAAAATGCTGGCGGCAATCCTTCAATAACAGTTTAACAATTTGTCAGCACGATTGCAGTTTGCAGCACTTTGCAGCTATTACTATGTATATATATATATTTTCAAAAATGGGGCTATATCGCTACCTCTCTGCCTGTACGATAGTATATATCGTAACACTTGCCTATATCGCTACGTAGCGATATAGTTTGACGCTATTTACCGCCTAGCTAGGCTATACCGTTACTTCTTAAATTACTTAGCAGAACGTCCCTTTCTATTGTACGGCAAAACTTGAGATGGGGTTATCCAAAAAGTTAAGTTCACGGATGGTCACGATAAAAAGTGAGCAGGGATTAAAAAATGTATCGTGCACCGTGCGGATAATTTAATTATCCCCACGGTGGCAAATTTACTGCCAGATGACCTGGAAAATTGCTTGCACTTGTGTGTCAGCTGCACCATCACTGAATCAAGTTTTAGTAGTTTAGTGGAAAGCTTCATTTGTAGTTTGTTTCGTTGTATAAGTACTTTACAACACGACATTGCTTGCATTCAGAGATATATACACACGCCGTGCGGGAAGCTCGGAGTGTGTGGCACGAGTGCGCGAAGTATATATATATATATATATATATATATATATATATATATATATATATATATATATATATATATATATATATCGTAAATCGAAGCAAACGAACAAAGAAGCTTGAAAAGTTCCAGTTTCCTACTTGGCTCTCGAATATGGCAGATTGATGACATGGCTTCGAATACATATATATACTCTGCTTTTACACTTCCATGCAAAATTTCATACCATTGCAACATATCTGTAGCTAGTTGTAGGCCGTGCTGTATATACTTCAGTAGCACTCTACTGCATTGCAACCAGATGTAAATTATACTACCACTTATACGACACGATTTCTAATGCTCTTCCGCAGTTATATGCAAAATTTCAGACGATTGCAACATTTCTGTAGCTAGTTATAAGCCGTGCCGTACTTCAACAGCACCCTACTGCAGCGCAACCAGATGCAAATTATACTGCCAATGGTGGAAACATATACAGCACGATTGCGAATGCTCTTCTGCAGTTATATGTAAAATTTCAGACGATTGCAACTTATCTGTAGCTAGTTATAGGCCGTGCTGTACTTTAACAGCACTCTACTGCAGCGCAACCAGATGCAAGTCAAGGTACATATATTAATTTGCCATGTCCAAACTATCTACACAAATTTAATATGTTTAACCGTTTACAGTAAGTCTACAGCCAGCGGACTATGGTCGCTGCATAACAGTGCAACACGATAGCAGCACCGCACCGCGCTGCGACTATGCTCATCGTGTTCAGCGACCCCGATAACCCTTATATGCGTCCCACTCTATGGCCAAAACGCATACCCAAAACCCAGTCGCTCTCGCACCCCCCTATAATAAGTATCTCTTTAACCTAACCACACAAGAGCGCCTACTCAATAAAGATTTGGGAAGACAGCAAATGACGAGAAAAAGGTGCATCAATTTGGGAAATATGTAGTTTTACAGGCACTTGTATCACCAGGGTTTTTTTCAAAACGGCCAGTGGGCATTTTAGTGGGCAAATTTAGGATTGAGTGGGCAAATTTAGAGATCGGTGGGCAAAATTACAAAATTTTGCTAAGCAATTTTTGACCTTAATTTTAACCTTGCTTTAATTAATAACGTGTTTTATTTCATATCATCGAATTTACTGTCGCTTTCTTTAGTTGTGTCTTAAACAATCTTAGTTTTTATACAATACAGGGTTCTTATACATATTAAAACATATTAAAACAACAGCAGGGGATCTGGGGGGCGCAGCCCCCCAGAAGCTGAACGAATTTTTCAAATTTTGATATTTTTGCACATGTTTTGAGTCATAGTTTCGATTTTCTGCAGTTGCACTTTTATAATACAAATTTTGCAACATTTTGAAGAGACATATTTAGAAATAGACAATAAGTGAAGTAAAGTTAATCAAATTACAAATTAGTAGTGACACAGTAACCCCAGCGGGGGGTCTGGGGGGCGGGAGCCCCCCAGAAAAAACATTGAAGATTTTTTAAAATTAGCAATAAAACCGTAATCGAAATGTTCACTTCTTTTACCTCTGTGGTCCAATTTTTCAGTGGGCAAACTGCTGGGCAAATTTAAATTTGAGTGGGCAAACTTTTGGCCGAGTGGGCAAATGCCCCCAATTTTGCCCAAAAAAACCGTGTGTATCACCCTTCGCTTATTATGCATCCACCTTTCATTATATTGTATTTTAGCCTTCATTTCAGTTGGGTCAAACATTCGGAATTCTCGAGTTTCAGGGAGTCAAAGTACTGCAATAGCTTGGCACGGAAATCCACAGTCTGAAACAAAAACAGAGCAAGCACAAATACGAAATAAAGCCATCAAGTATTAGTATTGCCCATAAAATCCGCTAGTTTATACCAAGTTTCGGGGTTGTGATAAACCAGGAATCGGCGCATTGGATCTCCGCCGCCACAACGTGAAAAATTGAGAACACTATGTGGTGAGAAAATCTGTGTTAAATCTTCGACAGCTTCGACAGTATAAATGTATGCGGACTCTTACAGCTAAA
>JASAND010016894.1:0-51318 GCA_030248195.1 Trissonchulus latispiculum
GGCCATTTTGGACCGGCCCGGACCCTGGTCAGGGCGCCACAGGCCGCTGGGGCCACTTTGGAGGGGTCCTCCAATGACAAAAAATGTTCGCCTCACGAAGGGCTTTCATTTGATACCAAACTTGGCCACTTTTAGAAAAATCGATTTTTGGCCATTTTGGGCATGGTCCACGGTCCGGACCCCTGGCCAGGGCGCCACACGGGTCCGGGCGAAACCTACTATAGCTTATGTTGTAGTGCTCCCGCAGCCCACCCCACACGCCCAATATGAAAGCTGTACCTGCAGCGGATCCTTCTATGGGAGAGTTTAAAGTTGGACCCGCGACACGGTAGGGGCCCACCTCCATCAGGGTGCCCCCCAGCCCCACGGATAGGTGCTAGAGCAAAACTAATGGGCCATTTAGATTCACCATATAGGGGTTCCTATTCGAATACGAAACCTCAGCCCAGCAGCTCTTATGTATAGGGCTGCCTACTCCGTAGGCCCAGACCCCCCTTTTACACGTTAACTAGTGACCCCTGGCCAGGGCGCCACAGACCACCGAACAGCACCATCTCGTTTCCCGGAGATCTTCACCTTGGGGCGATGCTATAACCCCAATATGAGAACCTGGCTTTAAGCCTAGCTCTCTGTAGACAAGTGCAAAGATTTTCGGACTTAGTTTTTTCCGGGGGGCCAAAATAGGGGTTCCCCCTATGTACACAGACCTATGGAGGGGTTCTAGAGCCTCCAAAACTGATTTCCCCTTAATTGCGGGGGATTCTATACAAAAAAGGACCAAAAGTTCCTAGGGGGTCGAAGCCCTCCGAGCCCTAGGGTGGGGGGAAAAAAATGAGGAGAGAAAACACGAGCTGGGAAAGGGGCTATTTTTCATATCTCGAGATTGGCTCGACCGATTCGGCTGAAATTTTCACAGCATGTACCCCTGCCCACAGGCTCTTCACACAGCGAGTTTGAGCCCGATCGGTCCACTCCTCCCTGAGATATTAAAAAAACTATTTCATGAAACTTCGCACACATACTAAACTCGACACGTACAATTTTTTGTGCGCAGGATCTGCGCAGGAATCTGCGCAGCTTCTGCGCAGCCTTGTTTTACACGGTCATTCGACCATTTTCACTCATATTATAGGGGTCGCAAGGCCGCACCCAGGGGGGGGGGTTCAAGGGGTCTAGACCCCCCTTTTGGGATGACAAAATGGAAAATTTTTGCTATTTTTATGGCAAAAACAGCTATTTTTAAAAAATTTTCGCGCCGTCGGCGCGATAATTTACTTTTTGCAAGAAATAAACGTCCAATGTACTGTTTTTGGGCAAAAAATTTTCAACTTCTGGGGGGCTCCGCCCCCCAGACCCCCCTTTGCATTTTACCTTGGACCCCCCCCTTTTGGAAATCCTGGGTGCGGGCCTGAGGGGTCGCTACCGCGACCCCTATGAAAGTTAGCTTGAAGTGAAATGACAATACCTCTGATGTAGGTGTATCCAAATGTATAACGAATTATTATTGCTTTAGGCGAGCGAAAACGTGACAGTTGCTGCCTACAGTGCAAGCAGCTCAATGAATGTGGTGCATATCAGAATTTGACCACGGAATTGAAAATCTCCTATGGCAGCCTAGGAAAGCCAGATGAAATCCTGTTGGCTCCATGGTTTCCCCAAATGACTGTGGCTTTGGTACTGGAAAATCTTCGACAAAATTCTAACGTTCAGTTCACTTATGAATATGATTATTTCTATCCTTATGGCCGTTTTATCACTTCTTTCAATGGGGTTGCTGCCAGCACGGACAACAGCACCTATTGGCGACTGGTGGTCGGTGGTAAACACAGTGGGTGTGGAGTGGACACGGCAACCGTTCAAGAAGACAACACCATCATCTTTGAGCTTACGAAATTTGAAAATCTCGATGAACACAAATGATCAAAATCAAAACCGTTGATGTGATAATGAACTAACAGAACTTAGGAATAAAGCATCAAAAGAATACATAATAGGATTTGAAACGATAATGTGGGTGACCCCCCTCTACTGTTATAAACCAGACGCCAATCACTGTTCCTATGAATAGATGAGTGATATGCTGAGAAAACCTGGTTCACACTGGAGACTTAAGTAGTAAGTCTTAAATCTTTCGGGCTTTTGGGTAATTGGTGCACACTGAGTCTTAAGTGGTAAAGTCGTAATGGAACTTAAGCTGCCATACACTTAAGGGGTGTCCATCGTAAAAAATTTTTACATCACGGATTTCGCTCATTTTCACACATAATCTAGCCACATACGTATAGCAAGGTTCACAAAAAATCAAAAATCGAATTTTTGCCGGCAATTTCGCAAATGCAGTCCGATCAAAAACTTTTGGTACGCATGGAACGGCAGTGACCCCCTCTACATATGGTGCAAATTCACGCCGGCAGCCCTCGTGTAGCGTGAGTAATAAAAAATTTTTGTGATTTTTTTGTGAACGAATTCACAAAAAATCACTTGTTCACAAAACAACACCACCGGATCTGATCTCAGGATATAGCTAGGAAATTTTTCTTTTCATGCATAAATAGAGCATAGTCCATAGTGTTATTATGTAAAAAAATTTGGACCCCCAAGTTTTTTTTGCACAGGCTGAACTTGCCCGCGGGTCAAAAGTGGGTACCCAGGCCAATATGCTTGACCGTTATTATTGATACCAGGAAGCTAGGAATCCACTTATTTTGTGTTCTATTGCTCTAGTAAGCACAGAACAAACAGTTTGGCGCAGTAATTTCGTATCTGGAATGGTCACGTGTGACGTGACTTGGCCTAGGGTCACGTGACCTGGGTCGGGGTCACATGACTGACCAAAAAATTTATTTCAAGGTCCCAGAAGCCTAAAAACTCGTCTATATAGGTTTTTCGGTGCGTAGAATTCAAATTTGGCATTGGTGTTTAGGTAGCGTTTACCCAGATAGGTGATCCTGACCACCCCCTGGGTCCGGAAAGTCCAGGCCGGGTCCAGCGGTCGGACCGCCTGCCAGAAGGAGGTTGAGGTACCTAAAACATGCGCAATATAGGTTTGTCGGGCAGCTGAGCTCGAATTTGGCATTAGTTTTGCCCTAGCCGTTGCCCCAGAGGCATTTTACACAAAGCTGGTAGTGATTTTTCTTTTGTGAATGTGTTCACATAAAATCAACCGCCGGTGGCGAAGCCAGAGGACATGGCAGGGAATCCAATATATGGTTGGATAGCTTAGAGTTAGGACATGTCACATGCCGATATGGGGTAGCTGCGCAAAGTCCATAGTGAGTACCAGCAAAAATTTCAATTTTGGTCAGGAGTTGTCCGAGGGTCCGATTTTGGGTGGGTCGACTATTTTGAGCACCCTAGTCGGAGGAGTTGGGCCTCGGCAGCCAAACTTACATATGTTAGGGTTGGGACTTGTGACTATTACCATGCAAAAAATTTTCCGGCTGCGGCTTGTTGTTAGCCGTCTAGGTGGGTGATTTTTTGTGAATTTTCGGGGTGATTTTTTGTGAACCTTGCTATATGTCGTACATATCAAGCTTGAGTTGTTTCGTTCAGTTCTCCATAAGTTACGAACATTAGTACAATTTGAATATCAGCTAAGACGAGGGTTCTGCAGCAAACTCATGCACGTTTTCGCATATTAAGGTCAACTGTTTCACCTGATTAGTCATTTTCGTCTAAATACTATTAATAAAAGCATTTTCAGGCCATTTCCAAAAGCTTGAGCTTGATCAGAAGCTTTGTTAATGGGTTTTTGGGGAAACAAGGCCACTGGCACCACTGATGTCTTGAAACATTCAGCGGTTAACTTAAAATAGAAGCATTTCTGAGCCATAGTACTTATAGGAGAAGAATTCATCCCTGTACTGAGAGCTGATTGATGTATAATGTGCCATATTTTGAAAAAATGAAAAATCGCTGTTTTGTGAAATTCGGGGTCTGAGGATCCCGATTAGCGCGCTGAGAAATACTGAACATAGCTGTCAGCATAGTTTATGCTGCAAACAGATCCAAAGGCATGAGTAAAGCTGAAATGCAAAAGAGACAGTTTTCGATCATGCTGATGTCGTAATTTAGTCAGATTTTCGATAAAGCCGCACTTTCAAAATTCTACTAAAAATTCACATTTTTGCGCCAAAAAATCTCGAAACTGGTGGGAGTAACATTTCTTTGTTACTGGGTATCTTTGGAACCGCCTATTTAAATACTACGGAACCTTGGCATTAGAATTTTTATTTAGGCCTCTGAATTAGAGCAGTATACAATTCTTTTCGACGACTCCACTTTCATCCACGAGAAAAGTTGGATTTTGACGATTTTCCACTGTTAGCTTCAGATATAAATTTTTTAAAAATTTTTAGAGGTCTAAATCAAAATTCTACTTCCAAGATACCGCAGTTCATGGTCATAGCTGCAATTTAAAACCAGAAGTATATAGATTCATGACCGTTCGAGAGATTTTTTGGCGCAAGAATAAGATCAACACTTATTTAACTTCGTTTGTTTAACACATGCACACCCCTACTTTGAGGTCAAATAAGGGGCGTAGGCAGGGGAGGGCCACAGAGGGAATTCACCCCGAAACTGATTTGCCCCCCGGAAAATTTGTCATGTCGGGGAAAATTTTAGTTTTCATGGCGTTGGAGCGAATTTTGTTAATTAACTCAGAAAAATCTATTTTACACATCACATTACACATAGACCAACAATGTATTTGAACATGCATTCCTCAAAACTGTATAATCAGCCAAAATTTCTTCTTCTTCTACTTATGCCATGATATGAAGGACATGTGGGCCGAGGGATATTTTTTGGTTTTGGCTGAACTCAAGCAAATGTGCTGTGACACGAAAGTTTGCAACTTTGTATTCAGTTTTCTCGTAACTGGAGATGTTTTAACTCAAACCAAGCAAATGTCTCTCCGCAATAGTGTAAATTCTCATCCAGCCAACAATCACGCGAATCCATGGGGTATTGTAGTTATTGAGAAATCGATGTTCGAAACAAAATAATCGCAGTTTTCTCAAAATGGCCTTTCGGCCAAATCTCTAGCTTAAAGCAACGATTCCCAGCTAATAGGCATTCATAAAATGTGCACCGTGCATCGATTGAGTATAAATAAGCCAAAATTGTCTGTAAGATTGGGCAGCAGTTTTCAAAAAACGGATTTCCTCGAAAATGAACATTTTCTGCGGCCAAAAGTAGTTTTTGGCTTATACTGACTTAACCACTAGGGACAACTGAAAGGTTGTAAAAGCAAAAATGTTCATTTTGGCGCCCTCATTCCAGTCATAACAACCAATCCGGCGCAACGACTACATACTGAGAAAATAATGGCAAACATCAAAAATTACTTATCTTTTCAACTAAAAATGCGGGACTGGTCCCAGAATGTTAAAGAGCACCAAAATAATATATTCTGAAAGTTTCATCTATTTTCATAAAGAATTGGAGTCCGTAAGGTGGCATTTACACAAAGCGATACCAGCACCTTGACTGGACAAGAAATAAATTATTTAAGACTTACGACTAAAGACTAAAGACGTCAGTGTGAACCAAATCAAGCAAAGAATAAAGATTTAAGACTTAAAACTAATGACTTAAAGTGAACACGGCTTTATATTGATGGTAAAAATCTGCTTCACCAGAAGTCGGAGGCCAGATTGGGAGTTTGTCATTAACCGTGGTGAGGTAACTACAGCCTTAGGAATATGGAGATTGTACAAAATAAATTTTTATGTTCAGAATAAATTTTTATGTTATCGGTTTAAACCTAATCAAAACTTGCTGGAATGGGAATTCGCTAGACTTAAGTCTGAAAAACCGATTAAAGTGCTAACCAAGTCTACATAGACATCATGAGGTAAACATCATGCTTTCTACTCACCTTAGCAGTCCACAAAGAAATGCTCGAAACATTTCGGATGGAGAAGGAGATTCAACAGCATCAGCCGTCTTGGCTTTAATGCTTCCAACAAGCTCGAAGATAGACTTCGTAGCAGGACCTAAACTCACAAAAAATAGTGGAAAACAAATGTAGGCTAGAAATAGTACATAGCCTCAGCCGGGTTCTGTGAAGATGGTTAACATTAGAGACGCATGTACTGCCAATATAGACAGAGGAGCATAATCCTGGGCAGAAGAGTAGCCGGAGGAAAGGGGGGGGGGGTGAGGGAGCATGCCCCCCTCCCCGAAATCGGGGACAATCGAAAACTTTTTAACTAGGGGGGAAAATGCGGGCAACCAACTTGGTAGAGCAGGGAAATGGTTATATGTAAAATACACGGTGCATGTTTAAAATTGGGATTCTGCTGAAGTGCAACAATGCCGTTTCTCAGCGACAAAAATGACAGAAACCAGCTTTGTGCGCCGAATAGGGAACCGTCTCGGCGACTTAAATGACAGAGGCCAACTTTGTCGTCGAATAGGGAATTCCCTCCTTCCGCCCTATTCACGCCTATTGCCCTATTGCCTGTGCAACCGATATTAAACTCTGTATGATAATTTATCACCAAAAAATAGGCTTCAAAGTTCGAGGGAATAGGGCGGAAGGAGGGAATTCCCTATTCGGCGACAAAGCTGGTTTCTATTATTTTAGTCGCCGAGTAGATTCCCTAATCAGGGCACAAAGCTGGTTTCTTTCTGAAACTTGACCACTTTCAGAAATTTTGCTTTTTGACCGGTCCGCACCCCTGGCCAAGGCGCCAGAGGCCGCCAGGAACAATTACTCAAAGGGGTCCTCCAATGACAAAACTTGTTCGCTTCACCAATGCTTTTATTTGATACCAAACTTGAGCCATTTCGGAAATTTTGAATATTGGCCATTTTGACCGGTCCGGGACAGGCCGCTAGGGACATTTAAAAGGGGTCCTCCAAGGACAAAAATTGCTCGCCTCACCAAGGGCTTTCGTTTGATACCAAACTTGACTACTTTCGGAAATTTCGATGTAATGCCATTTTGTCCCCGACCGGACCCCCTGGCCAGGGCGCCACAGGGGTCCAGGCGAAACCTACCATAGCCCTGGCTTTTCCCTAGGCAAAAATCGTTGGGGGGGAAGCATGGGGGCGGTTCCCCCCCCCCCCCCCCCCAGGTGACGCGTCCTAGACTAGACACTAAATCCTTCACTCATAGCAAAGCTTCAGTCTTAAGTTTGTAGAAGCTATAGGAATTTTTGTAGTTTTTTAAACAAGAGGGATCCGCCGTCAGTTGCCGGCGGAGTGTGTCGTAATTCTTACAGACTGTCGTATACAATTTGTGCCAGACATTCAAATAGTAAAAACTCCACGAGTTTCCTGTATCTTAAAAAAGCTTGTAGTTTTGCTTACAAGTTTTCAGCAGTGCAAGACGAACCTTTAAATTTCTGTTCACTTAAAAAGGGAAAAGACGGGAGGATGTTATCTAATAAATGTTATCTAATAAAGGAAAGTGACTTAAAAATATAGATGTCATCCTGTTATCTTTAAATATGTAATGATGAAATTTACATTTTACCCGCCCATAAAGCCCCGACCCCCATTTTTTCGTATTGAGTACAACCCTATATGCAGATAGGCACCTTTTAAATGGGTGCTGCATAAAAAGCGCATTCAAAGCATATTTTTATTAAAATTTTCTTTGTCCCACTATATGGCGTGAAAATAACACAAATCTTACGAACTGCCAACGTGGACAACGTGTTTAGACTGCAAGTCTCAGTGGCCCCCGAATAAACTCACAAAAATTCTGATTTGAATAAAAGGCAGACGAAACGGAAAACACTGCAGATTAAGTAATTCTTTATTTCAGTAAACTTTAATAATTATACCTAATGTGGCTGCAGCCTGAACCAAGTCCCAAACAGTTTTGGAAGGCCGAAGTCCGTCGCCCAATAAATTCCAGACAGCTGGGCAGAGACAGTGCTCAACCACCGCACTGATACACCTGGCCAAATCCTCCTCTTCTTTATCATCTTCATATTTCTACAAAATAATCTCAAACAACTACATACAATGCCACAGACAATCTATTGAGTTATACACATGTTGACTAAACAAACACCTATCCAAATTTAACAACTTGGTTGAGATCCTATCATACATTGTAATTGTATATTCTGCAAGCTAGTAAAAAGTGTTAGTATATAGCTGCCGCCAGTCCTAAGCTATCTAAGAAGGTTCATAGGTTATGGGCCCAGGTGCATATAATGGCACAGTCCAGTGATTACAATTTGAAGATTAACAAGTTCGATGGAGCGGTCTTTACCTTATGGAAATTTAAAATCCGTCTTCTTTTGGAAGATCGGGAATTGTGGGACTTTGTCACGGGCGAGGCTGAGTTGGCAGAGAATGCAACTGCGAGACAGCGGGCTGACTTCAACAAGAAAGTGAGAAAGGCTCTGGCTATGATATGCCTAAATCTCGAAGACTCTCAGTTGCGCTTGGTTCGGTCGTCTGAGACTGCCAAGCAAGCATGGGACACTCTAGTGGCTTATCATGAGAAAAAGACTGGCGAATAAATTACATTTGCGCCGGAAGTTCTTTACAATCATTATGGGGCCTAACACTAAAATGATTGATCATATCAATACAGTCAAATATCTAGCAAGTCAGCTTGCTGCTATTGATGCTCCTGTAGCAGAGGATGACATGATCACTACGTTGTTAAGCAGCCTCCCAGAAAGTTACGACAATCTAATTACTGCACTAGAGTCGCGTGCAGACGATTTGACCATGGAATATATTACTGTTCGACTGTTACATGAAGAAAACAAGAAGATTGGAAAGAACAACTCAGAAGATGATGTTTTGCTTGCACCAAAGAAAGTACAGCCGAACAACAATTACAAGTTGCCTAAAGCTAACCGGCCAAAGGTATACAAAAAAAGGCCCTTGTTTCATCTGCAAGAAAGAAGGTCACTTGGCTCGTGACTGTTGGTTTGCCAACAAAGAACAGCAAATGAAGACAAAGGCTAAGAAAGATATGAACAGATCGGATCAGTGCCGGATCGTTCAACAATCTGATGTTGAATCCGACGTTGAAGAACAAGTTCTGACAGCATCAGATTGTGCAGAAGAAAATTGGTACCTAGACTCGGGAGCAACACAACATATGTGTGTGGATAAAAAACAGCTTACAAATTATACAGAGTTTACACAGCCCAAAGTGGTGAAGCTTCGAGATGATCGCTGCATCAAAGCTTATGGAATGGGCGACGTGAAGATGAATCTAGAAACTGACAAAGGTGAGCTGAAAACTGTTTTAGAAGGTGCATACTATGTTCCAAACCTTTCTAAAAACTTATTTTCCGTCAGATCAGCTGCGAAAAAAGGTGCCACTGTAGAGTTCAGAGAAAGCGACTGCCTCATAAAAAAGGTAGGATTGTGGGGAAGGGAATACTTGACGGAAAACTATATCGGCTTCTATGCACAGTCCTCTATGTAGCCAGCATTGGAGCATCGTCTTGTGATTTTGCTAATTCTGCTGCCAGGCAAAACAGAACGGTGGACGTTTGGCATGCCCGTTTGGGTCATCTGAGTGTTGGTGCTTTGACGTCGGCTGCATCTAAAGGTCTGTGGCAAGGCATCGAACTGGACAACAACGAAGTTAATCCGCTGCTGAAGTGTAGCGGGTGCATAAAAGGCAAGATCACCAGACAAGTGAATAAAGAACCTGGAGCAAGAGCTGCGGAAGTACTGGATCTGGTACACAGTGACGTATGTGGTCCTATTCAACCTCAATCTGTCGGAGGGTCTAAATTCTTCGTCATATTTGTCGACGACTTTTCAAGATATACATACGCTTACTTCATCCATCATAAGAAGGAAGCCTTTGAAAAGTTCAGATTATTTTTTGAAGAAACAACAACCTTTCACAACAAAGTCCTGAAGACTCTCAGATCTGACAATGGCGGAGAATTCACTTCGACTGAAATCCAGACATTTCTCCAGACACTCCCCTATACTCCAGAACAAAATGGGATAGCCGAAAGGATGAACAGGACCTTGGCGGAAGCAGCCAGGAGCATGTTAGCCTATGCCAATCTACCAAAGGGCTATTGGGCAGAAACAGTCCGCACAGCGGTATATACAAGAAACCGATGTTCAACAAGCGCTGTAAAAGAAAAGACCCCTTATGAAGTTTGGCACAACCGAAAACCCGACATTAGTCACCTTAGGGTTTTCGGTTGTAAAGCATATGCGCATACTCCCAAGCACAAGCGCAGAAAATTTGACACAAAAGCGGTGGAATGCCAGTTTCTGGGTTACTGTCAAAACAGTAAAGGATATAGATTGGTTGTGTCTGACAACCGCCGCATCATCAATTCAAGAGATGTCATTTTCGATGAAACTAAATTTCAGTCGCCCTCAGGAGAGCCTGGAAAAGTTGAAAGTCTACAAGTGTACAACGTAGAAGCGAAGGACCATGTCCGAGAACCTAATACGATGAAAGAAGCAGAGAAAGGTCCACAAGCAAGTCAATGGATTGAAGCTGCACAGTCAGAATACGATTCCTTGATGAAAAATGGAACCTGGGAACTCGTACCGTTGCCAGAGGGACGAGTTCCAATCAGCTGAAAGTGGATATTCAAAGTGAAATTTCATGCTGATGGGTCAATTGAAAGATTTAAAGCTAGACTTGTGGCCAGAGGTTTCACTCAAGAAGAAGGAATTGATTATCAAGAAACTTATTCACCGGTGGTGAAGTATGCAACGGTGAGATGCATCTTAGCCATCGCTGCTGAGTTGGATCTAGAGTTGCAGCAGATGGATGTTAAAACAGCCTTTCTAAATGGAGATCTTAACGTAGAACTTTATATGATACAACCTGAAGGTTTCGTTCAGAAAGGCAAAGAATCATTGGTTTGCAAGCTGAAAAGAAGCTTATATGGTCTCAAGCAAGCAGCGAGGTGCTGGAACAAGAAGATTGACAGCTATCTTAATCAGGAAGGTTTCACCCAATGTCCATATGACAAGTGCCTTTACGTCTATCCTGCAGAGAATCAAAATCCCTTGGTGATAGGCCTGTATGTCGACGATTTGCTCATAGCAGGCAGTCAGCAAGGGGTGGAAAAAGTAAAAAAGTGCTTAGAACAAAGATTCGATATGCGCGATTTGGGGATCTTCACTATTTTCTTGGGATTCAACTGATCCGTGATCGCCCAAAAAGAAAGATTATTCTGCATCAGAAAAGGTACATTGCTGGTCTACTTGACAAGCTGAGAATGGCCGACTGCAATGGAATGAAAACTCCAAAGGAGATTCAACGTTCGACAGAGTCGTCAGCTCCATTGCAAGACAAGACAAGCTATCAGATGGCGGTTGGTCTCTTTGTTTATGCCATGACAGCAACGAGACCTGACGTAGCAGCTGCTGTTCGTACAGTTAGCCAGCGGTTGTCTTCGCCGTCTGAGAGAGACTGGACTAGTGTGAAACGAATTGCTCGCTACCTAAAAGAGACTATTAACTATGGAATCTGCTATCAATCGGCCACGCCTAGTACTGGTATTCATGGCTATGTGGACGCTGACTGGGCCGGTGACCATACTGACAGGAAATCGGTGTCCGGTTATGTGTTTCAACTGAATGGTGGTCCTATAAGTTGGTCGTCAAAGAAGCAAAGTTGCGTAACTCTGTCTTCCACGGAGGCCGAGTACGTCGCCGCGTGCTCGGCGACCCAAGAAGCCGTGTGGTTGCAGGGTATTATGGCAAGTCTTGGGAGGTTACCTGAGACAACCGTCTTATACGAAGATAACCAGGGGTATATCAAACTTGCGAAAAACCCCATTGGACATTCTAAACCAAACACATTGACATTCGCCATCACTATATCCGGGAAAAAGTGGAAAGTGGAGATGTGGAACTTAAATATTGTCACACTAAAGAAATGAATGCAGACATTCTAACCAAAGCCTTACCAAGAGAAGCATTCGAATATCTAAGATCTAAAATTGGCATTACTTCATTCGATGGTTAAATTTGAGGGGGCGTATTGAGTTATAGACATGTTGACTAAACAAACACCTATCCAAATGTAACAACTTGGTTGAGATCCTATCATACATTGTAATTGTATATTCTGCAAGCTAGTAAAGAGTGTTAGTATATAGCTGCCGCCAGTCCTAAGCTATCTAAGAAGGTTCATACAATCACCAACAATCATGTTCAGGAATAATATCAAAGCTTAGTAATTAATTTCAACAAGTACACAAACGGAATATATAGGTAAAATGCTTACACCATATGTGTTGTACTAAGGTCATATATGTCATGAATAGACAATTGCGGGCGGGATGACAGGTATATCATATGTACAGAAAGAACTAAATACTTGGGACTTCCCTTGCTTTTTCCTAGGCCAAAATTCTGGCGGAAGAGAAAATAATCTGCCTTCGCCAGGTGGCTTAGGTTGTTTTTTTTCGAAAACGGCCCTATGCTTAGAAAAGGTCATTTTGGGCTGCTGACCAAACATTTAAGGAGGGGGCTACGAATTTCACTAAAAGTTCGATGTTGGAAAAGCTAGCTAGTCTTTTGCCATATAATAGTATTAGGCTTAGTATAAAATAGTTTAAAGTTTGAAAGAATTCCATGCAGCGTAGCGTCCTGTGGAGCTATCAGAAGTTGGTGTTGTCGGTCCAAAGCTCGACATGACACGTACACAAACTTTGCCTCGCTCTGATCGCTATGCGCAAGGTACTGTAACCAAATTAGTTCTGACATTGCTTTGATATCGTGTTCTTCTTCTTCCTCTTCTGATGCAGCGATTCGGCAGATGCCATAGACCCGGCCAGTCAGATGCGGCCGGCCCTCCTCAGGAGATCCAAAAAGAAAGTCAATCACTCCAAGTACTGTGGCAGAATCGGCTGAAACCTTGCGCATTACAGGCCAGTAAGTGTACCAAGATGCAGAAAGCTAGGTCACTAAACCTCGCTCCAATGTTTAGAAATGCTAAATTGATTTCTCGAAGTATGGATGGCGATCGCTCCAAAAAGCTTTAAAACAGCTGTAAGCGCATACTGAACGAAGGAAGTATCATATCGAAAAACGGATTACATATTCGGAGTCAGCAGGTCAAATAACCCCTATAAGCACCTTTTCGACAAAATCGGACAAAAAATTTTTGACCCCATTTTTACTGCCCTTAGATAGCTTTTCAGGCCTAAAAATAAGGATTATTTCTTAACAAAAAGTTTGCTAGCACACTAACCAGAAAACCAAAACCCTCGACTCACAGACAGTTTGTCCCTATTAGAGCCTAATATTTGGTAAAAAGCTGGGGTAGGCTAGGGGCTGTCAATTTTATTAGATCGAAAACGGCGCACGGTCACATCGCAATTTTTTGCCAAATTTCAGAATTTGAGCTGTTATAGCTGAAGAAGGAAGCAACGCTCGAAAGCCGGAATACTTTTAATATTTAGCACTAATGACAGATAACATTCATGGCTGAAAGTTTCAGAATTGGTCAAACCGTTAATCCACCAGAGCTGACAAAACCATTTTGAAAAATCCCATTTTTCCCGCCAAAATTTGTACTTTGGCGTCCTGCCAGAAACAATGTAGGTGAGATATATTGTTGTTTACCCTAAACTTTTTTTACTTTGATATGTTGGCTAACGTTGAGGGGAAAAGTAGCTCTCTCCGACGATGTCGTGCCAACCCCTTCGTTGCTTGCCCCCCCCCCCTAATTCAACAAAGCATATATAATTATTATAGAAATTTAAAATGCAGGAATAATGTGAAAATTAAAGTTGTATATTTACTTAAGTCTGACTGAGAAAATAAAAGATTACTAAATATACTTTACACCATTTTAATAATTAAGCTTAAAATTGTTAAAAAGTAGCATAAGGTCGTAAATGCCCGGCAAACAAGGATTTTGAAATATTGCGCTCAACTCAAACCCATGTATATACTACTTTTAGGTTCTAGGAAAAAGAATTGAATCCTCGCACAAACTCGGGCCGGGAGACCGAACGACCCTCCTCAACCTCGTTTAGGAGAAAGACAGCTTTGCTTGCTAAAAACGGAGTGAGCGTGGTATCAGGGGCTAAAAACTGACCTTATTATAATCTTTGTGCCAAGCATAAACTCCAATTAATCTATCACAGCAATAAACGACAGCATGAACCAAGCCTTTCTTTTCGCAGAAAATTTCGGATAATCTCGTAATGCTATCTACAATAATAAGACAGGACTAAAGCTAACTTGCATTAAACCGAAATTGAATTTTCACCAAGTAAATTTCAACAATTTAAAGCAAGAGTAAACTTCACTTATAATGTCATGGAAGTCAGGTCAGAATAATAATACTTACAGTCTCATGGGAGACTACTAAACCTTGCACAGTAACGCAGCAACAGCAAATAAACTTTGAATGTAATGTCAACGATTAGTGTCGTTTGATATGCCTGGTCAACTACTGTGTTCGTAATAATTAGTTTCAAATTGAATTTATCTTTTACATTCCAATGTTTAAAATTCGATGAAATTTAAGGCTTGATCAAAATTTATGTTGAAACGAATGAAATTATGTCGAAAAATTGCTATGGACCCTCCACTAAGCTAAATCAAACCCCCAAATTAAACATAAACTGGAAAACGTAGGTTAAAAGGTAAATAATATAACTGTAACGATCATTTAAATTACCTGAGCTCAGATCACGTCTTCGATAACAGTCGGGTCGTTCTGATTTGGCGACCAGGCGAGCACTGCGACGCCTGATCTTGTCCGGACTATTCAGACCATCCAATCGTTTCAGTCGCTGTCGTTCGCGTTCAATCTCTTCCAGAACATCGCTCGTCTGACAGTCGCAGAAGGTATCTAAGGCGGCTAAAGGAGAATGTCTAGAATTCGCAGAGAAGCAGGTAATAGAAAAGGGTGGGACTGAGACGGGCGGGGGTTCCAGGCTAGGCGAACGAAGTCGATAGCAAGTAGCACAGGGCTTCATCATAAAATCGGATCGACTATGCGCACTGGCACTGCGCTGCTTCAGATAGGGAGTCGTCGAAAAATCTCGTACATTAGATTCAGACTGCCCCACAGAATTGGAATCAGCAGGCAACCCTGTAGACTGAAATTCCCCAAAAGATCTCTGCCTCTGCGGAGCTCCCACGGCACCATCCCGACCAGTTGTCTGGCGTTTGCTGTACTCGCTCTGTAGTACAGGCCGATCTTCAGAACAATCTTCTCCGCAGGAGGACGAAGAGTCATCTTCACTGGTATCATCCGGCAACGGGCGAGCAATGGGACGATACCCGAAACGCGTAGATGAGGGCAGCCTACTGGGACTGGAGACCGGCGAATTGGGTCCAGATCGCACGGCAGATCCAGAACTGCGGAGTTCAGCCAAATTCTTCATTCCCCTGGACTTGGGAATCCCAGAGGACTGCCGGCTCCTACTAGGCGTTCCAGGAGTATCAGGTCCTGAACCAGCACATTCACCACAGTCACAGTTTTTGGCATGACTGTCCTCTCCTCCATGCTGTCTCCGTATACAGTCCGCCGTCCTATCGTTGCCAGATGTCCCCGTTGCTGCTGTAGGAATACTACAGGCGCTGTGACAGGGCTGATGGGAACAGCAGGGATAGTATACATGATGACAGTTCACCGGAACAACGCAATGTCCATAATGGCAAGCTTGCTGATGACTACTCCCAGGAGGACTACACCTGCAGGGGGCCGAATGATGGAAGCAGGACGGGCTGCCAGACGGCGCATGAGCATGCTTGTGCGGCGGATACGACGTATGGCACGCATGGAAGCAGGAAGCGGACCCAGTCGGTCCAGTGGGGACACACGTAACCGTGGGAACTGGCGCCGAACACTGACCCTCCTGTTCCTCTAGAATGGGCTCAATGTCAGCTCCTTTGGCCACCTTATTCAGAGACACTGGTTCTGACAAAGGACGTGGCCGCTGGAGTCCAAATCTACCACGCAGTCGCACGGATGTAGGCGTCGGAAGCCGACTGGGTCGATGCATAACGCCAACAGATGGTGATCCCGTCAAGGGTTTATCGATATTCAGACTGGAGGAGGTGCTAGTGGCAAGCCCTCCGCCCATCGTAGCCCGAGAGAAGGCCCGACATCCGCTGGAACGACTGGACAGGAGCTCACTATTTTGACGGAAAAAGGAATAGGCCTGTACAACTTCCTTTGGTAAGAGAAACGATAGGGAATCCCAATCCTGAACATGCGAAGGCCCTTCACTGGCGCCCAGTCCAGAATCTCTGGGAACTGGTTCTCCCGGCCGAGACTTCAGTTGATAGATGGTGGATACCGGCGGACTAGGAACCGCCTTCGCTGGAACTGGCGGTTGAAGCTGAACAGCGGTCATCTGGTCAGCAAACAGTGACGGTTGCTCTGGCAGCTTCCATCCAAATATGCCGGCTGTAGCTGAAGAGAGAAATGATGAACCATCGGTTAGGTTCCTCCCAGGGGTCAAAACAGGAAGGCTAGCACTGGCCGGGATAAAGGAATACTCAGGCTCGTCTCCTTCTTCCGGCGGCGGCGGATAACCCTCAATGCCCGAGCAGAAACTCGTAGGAAATGGCTGAACACCAGGAAATAGTGGTGGGACCTGACAGGGAAGCTTCATGAAGCTTAGGTCTGGCAGGGCGCCCTTGGTATGCAACAGAGGTAACGAGTAGCATGGAAGCAAACCGTTGTTAGGCGCTTCGGCTGGTAGCTTAACGGTAGCAGGAGTGGTTCTTGACGATGCCTGCTGACTACTGCTACCTTGATGCCGTCTTATGCCGGAACTCAGCAGCGTTGGCGTCATAAAAGTTCGATTAACATAGACTGGCTGATTGGTATAGGCATCGTGTACGCTTGTTGTGACCACAACCGTTACCAGTTTCCCAGAATCCCAGCACGTTGTCTGTACCGACTGATTGACCACATACATGGGTACTTGAGTAGACGAATCCTTCATTCGATATTCAGCGCCAGCCCAGGATTTCGTATGATGATGTCGTCGCGCGCCAGAATCACCATGACTCCCGCTATGAAAATTAGTAGCATGAGTAGTATAGGTGCGCGGAGGTTTGGCCGGAGCCGCAAACGTTCGATATCGAGGAGATCGTAAGGGTTTCTCGATGCTGAGACTCATTTCCTCCGAAGAGCTGTCCAGACTGCTGCTCTGCTGATGCTGCAACTGATGCTGCTGCTGATGATAGAGTGCTTTGAAACTAGCCTTCCGTCGAGAGGGCAGAGAAGCCGGTGCTGTAGCCGTGGATGTGGCGCCATCGCTCCCGCTGACCGAGTATCGGGTGTAATCTCTTGATTCCTGCTGCTGAGCCCGCTGGTAGGGTCGAGTAGACGGAGGCACATAGCCAATCTCGTTATGATTAACGTCTATATATCGACCATTCACATAATACTCCTGATACTCCCAATCGACGGCAGTCGATGGAGGCCCAGCAGACAGCTGACGCTGCCGATTGCCATAATCAGGATGTAGGTCACCGTTGTTAGCGGGGACGGACTGCGCACCACGACAACGGGATGGATGGATTTCCGACGAAGGATGTCGAGAGCCGGAAGGATCACGTGATAAATTCGGAGTCAATGACTCACTCTCCGGACCTCCAGTTCCTCCGGTGAAGTATCCCGAGGAATCAGTGGCTCCATCCTCCGTCCGATCACCCGTCGTCTCTCCTTCGCCCATTCGATCCCTGAACATTTTAAACAGGGATATTTTATGCTGCGGCCCCGACGACTGGCAGCCACCAGGCCCGCCAATGCCCTCCGAAATGTTTGTAGAATTGTTTTGAATGTCAAACAGTGGTATATTGTGGTCACTGAAACCACGCGTGGGCGCCATCAATCCCTCATCACCAATATAGCCTTCTGCAGAAGTCGGACCACTCACGAGACGTTCTCCAGCACCCTGAAAGCACAGGACGGACTCCGGCGTCCCAGGGGCTGCAGCTGCACGCAGATTAGGCAGACTGGTGTAGCGACTGTTATACATCTGGTCGCCAGGACGTTCCAGTTCAAAGGACCGACGAATTCGACCCCAAGTTGTGAAGCTTTGCAGTTCCAAATAATGGGGTGGTTCTGTGGACCGGCCGTGTTGTCGCCACTGTTGCTGCAACGGGTCACCCAGCACGTCCTGTCCTTCCGTTGACAGTTCACAGACCTCTGACGCATCGCTTAGCATGGCATCAGCATAGTCGGCGTCCGGCTGCAGCACAACACCGCTTTCCACGCCCATCTTGGCATCGAATGTCAGCATGTAGTCTCGCTTGTTGGTGAGGCAGGCATCATGAATCCCGCTTAGATTGAGACTGTCAGTGGACAGGATGACACCGCCTGCCGGTTGGCCGGACGGATCCCCGATTCCGCCGCCAATTGTGCTGGCTTTCAGATGGCCTGAGCTCAGACCCGCCCTGGACACGCACAAGTCCGACGGCTCATAGTTGGAAACAGCAATGGAACTGAAAAGACTCTGACTGCAGCTGAGGGAGAGATCGGCATCGGCTGTGGAATTTCGCATCAGCATTGAATTGGTAACAATGCCATTGGCAGAAGGACGATGGACGGAACCACCAGACCTCCAACCGGCAGCTGAAACGACGGCTTCACCGGTGTCCTTGCGAAGTCGAGGCAAGTCAGCGGCTGCGAGGCGACCCGCTGACGCCAACTTGGCCACTGAAGGCATCACTCCAGTTCCCGGTTCAAGACCCAACATCTCCTCCGCCGTGGTATAGGATGTCTCGAATTCCAGCTGGGCAATGTTGGCATCATAGTCCGTAGCCCATTCTCGCTCATATCGCCCCAGCCAGGATCGGGTCATCTGATCCGACGGAGTACAACCACCAATCACGCCGTTGCTGGCTTTGCCTCCATTAAAACCGAAGTCCAGAATTAGCTGCATGTCTTCGTCCTAAAAAATAAAAATAAATGAAAGATGTAAACAATATTATTTATATATTCACCTGTATTCACCTGTCCCCGCGGATGCGGGGGGCCATTGCTACAGCGACTTTTCCTCGCCATCGGTCGCGATCTTCGGCAACTGTCAGCATTTCACGAAAAGGATCAGTTTTCCACCGTTTCCAAGGAAGTTCTCTGAAGGCAGGCTCCATTTCCTTGACGACAACGCGGGCCCACGTATCAAATGCTCTTCCTCGGGGCCGTTTCCAGTCAGCTGGGATGTTGGATGTCAATATATATATATATATGTACCAGAACCAGATATAGTCTAACAGCATCTACTTCAGTGTACTTTCAGTTAGAAGCAGTGTTTTTTCTGTTTTCGCACAATTTTTTAAAAAACACAAAATTTTAAAAAAAACACTAAAAAGCACACTCAAATTTTCACCTGAAGGAGCAAATTTTTATTGATTTTAAGCATAATTTTAAGTTTTTCCAAAAAATTTTGGGCCTTCGGCGCAAATATCATCTACATATCTGTTTTTACTTCTGTTTGTTTTCGTCTGGGCATTAGTTTTAGTGTTTTAATGACGTCTTCAACACAAATATTTAACGTTCAGAACATTGAAATATCCTTTATAAAGACTAAGCAAGCAATATGTTTTGTATTTCTTCTGTAACACGCGAAAAATGCTAAATATAGTTATACATGCTGTAAAAACCGTTAAAAACGTGTTAATACTGCGAAAAGCGGATTACAGCAAAAACACAGAATTTAAAAAACACACATTTTATTAAAAAACACAAAAAGCACAGGTAAAATTTTGAAAAAACCCTGGTAAGAAGGGGAATTTCGGAGTAATTGGACAAGACCGACCGCAGACTGTACGAGCACGAAGAACAAAATTAAACTGAAAATATTCAGTCTAATTGCAATTTGACGAACAGTGTCAAGGGAGGCTATTGATACAAAGAAAAATTAAGGAGAAAAATAGGGAAAAGGGCACAAAACCAAAAACTTTTGCGAAGCCGGCGCGAATTTTCTAATTTTCATTGCATTTATGAAGAGAAAGCTTGAAAATTATATAGGAAATTAAATTAGGAAATCTACCATTTTTGCCTAAAACTGTGTAGTATTTTAAAAAATTTTCTCATTTCTTAAGAATGAAAAGAATTAAAGATCCTAAGACCGATTTTATTGCAAAACCAAAAAATTCTTCAACTTCGGGAGGGCTCCGCCCCCCCAGACCCACTGGTGAAAAAATTTTACCGCCCAACTGTCACCAAATCCTGAATCCGTCAGTGCTTTAAGGTTCTGCTATATAGTCAATCGGGAAAAAACGCCATTTTTTCAAACTTTTGGACGTGTAGAACTCATTTTTTGGAATTATGGGGAAATTCTTGTAGTTTGAAGAATGGCAACCCCTACGGATTATTTTCATGTATTAATGACTTCTCTGGACCGTAGCAATAGAGAGTACTATGTGATTTATTTCCTGGGGAAAAAAAGCCAAAATCGGGAAAAAAAGCCACTCATCGGGAAAAAAAGCCACTTTGGTCGAAGCATATCCTGAAGGCGTAGACCAATTCTGAGTGTTCCAACGTGTTCAGCGTCGCTTATTTACCCTAGATTTGTTGTTTACCGAGGCAAATTGCCTTCGTAAAGCATTAAATAGAACTTTTTAGTTTGCAGCATAAACTGGCTAGGTTTCATCAAATATAACGTAAACATATAAATTTTTTAAAAACTTTCTAAAACGAAGGCTAACCACAAAATAGTGTTTTCCAATGAATTCGTAACGCTCTTTTTGGCCAAATGTGCCAGTTTCAGGATGAAATGTGGAGTGTAGCGGTCAAAACGACTGACGTGACATATTAGTCCAAAAGTTGCGCATTTCAGGGACTGTCCACCTAAAAATGGTATGGCTTTGTAAAACTTGAATTGCTGATTATTTTCAACATAGTTATCATGCCAGAAATCCAGAAAAACTGCTCACTATGGGTCTCGCAATCGACTGGCTTTTTTTCCCGATGGGTCAAAATCATCGGGGAAAAAAGCCACACCTGCCCAGAGACAACGTGACATCTTGAACTGTTTGCAATAGTATGAGGACAAAGCCAGACATGTTCTCTCTTGATTGCAATAGAAATTATTCAGATAGCGCTATTGACACTAAAGTTATGAATTTTTGAAACATTACCGTTTTCCCGCCTTTTCAGGAACAAAATTTTCCAAAAAATGTCGACCCCGCTGTTGACTATAGAGAAGAGATAGAAAGCTAAAAATCAGCGTGTGGGCTTATATTGAGGTCGCCACGCCAAATATTACAGCAATAGCTTCATCCGTTAGGCCACAGCGGTCGTGGCTTTTTTCCCGAAATTTTGACGTGGCTTTTTTTCCCGATTGACTATACACAGTAATTTGCTGGTTAACTCTATAATACCAAATAGCAAAGACTTGAAATATTAGTTGACTATATATATATATATATATATATATATATATATATATATATAAGTAACAAAAATGCTCCGCACAAAAGAGGATAATATGTGTGTTGGGCCTATGTCTACGTATCCTTTAAATTCCGGTTGAGAAAGAAAAGGCATAAATTCGACACAGCAACTTTTGATGGACGGTTCCATGGTGAAAGTTCTTCCGTACGCTTCCGGCTTTCATTTGACACTGAAATTTGACCACTTCTGAGAAATTTTATTTTTGACCCAAAATCGCCTAAATCCCCACCCCACCCCACCACAGCACAGCACACTACAGCCACTTTGGATACGTAGTTCTATGTCCAAAGTTGCTCAGCTCAGTTAAGGCTTTCATTTGATACCAAATTTGACCACTTTTGAAAAATTTTATCTTTGACCCAAAATCGCCTAAAGTCCAACCCCACTCCACCACCACACTCTACAGCCCCTTTGGGTATGCAGTTCTATGACAAACGTTTCGACCTGAGCGACGACCACAAAAATGTGGTCACTTTTCGTTATGAGCCGACTTTGCAGCGCCACTGTGGCGCTGCGGGCGCAGCTGCGGCGCAAAAAAAGTTGCGATTCTTAAATTCTTTAGAGGGTACTTCTAGACCCGATAGCCCTTTAGGTTGACCCACCTCTGCAGTTCATGTGAAAGCTGCGAACATTATGTACAAAGCAACCATCAAATAGGAGAAACCGGAAAAAAACATCGCCGCCATAACCGGTCCGGGGAACAACTTTTTAACGATAAGTGATACGGGGCTGAAACTTCCCAGACATACTAAACTCGATGTGCTCTACAATTTGCGCATGAAATCTGCGCAGGATTTTGCGCACCTTCTGCGCAGCTTATTTTACACTGTCTCCAGCCACTTTTCACACATTATAGTGGTCGCTGCCGCGACCAGTATGATACACTGCTAACAGTCAGGGGCGTAGGCAGGGGAGGGCCAGAGGGGGGAATTCCCCTCCCCGAAACCAATTTGCCCCCCGGAAAATTTGCCTTGTCGGAGGAAATTTTATAAAATTTTCGCGCCGTTGGCACGGATTTTATTAATTAACTCAGGAAAACTTATTTGCACATCAAAATACACTGCTAAACTTACTAAAATTTTTACAAAATTTGCTCTGAAAAAATAGGTTTCACCCTTGCCGTATTCTAAAAAGGTCTGGCTTTTAGCTGGGGGGTGCCGCCATCAGATCCCCGCCTATTATAGTTAAAGGTCGAACATTTTGCACTTATGATCTAACAAGTTGATAAAGGTAAAAACAGCTGCCTGTTCACGGATCCACAAGGATGCAAGGACATTAAACGTCGGGACGTTGTCGGGACACCGGGGGGGGCGGACTGGGGAGCAGGACCGGTGGCGGGAGGGTAGGGACAGGTTGGGAGGGCAAATCAGCAGTAAACGGATGCCAGTAACGTAAGACTCGGCTGGTTCCGGCGGGGACTTGTTGAACCGCAACTGATGTTCCCAATCAATTCCAAACGGATAGTCAGTAAATAGTTGGCTGATCCATTGTTTCTGACGTTACGTTACGTTACTGGCATCCATTTTACTGCTGATTTGCCCTCCCAACCTGTCCCTACCCTCCCGCCATCGGTCCTGCTCCCCAGTCCTCCCCCCGGTGTCCCGACAACGTCCCAGCCCCCCGTGGTCCCCCCGAGCCCACCGACTCCCAATTTTCAACATTTGCGTCCTTTAACTTTATCGGAGAGGAGGAAGCGTCGAAGCAACAGGAACTGCCTGATGAAGGATCCCCGTGGTCCGAAACCGGTCGCAGAGTAAAGGTGGGTCTGTAATTTTGGGTGTTCACGTTTTGGCCTGATCTAACAAGTTTGTAGCAATTGTTGTCCAACAATCGTTTCAGTAAGCGAATTTATATAGGAATTTAAAATACCACAATCCTTATTTATGCGAATTGGTAATTAATCTTTCTAAACGTTTTCATTATGACTTTTGCTGCAATTTACAAAAATTTTCCAGCTTCTGGGGGGCAGACCCCCCGCGCAGCTGCTACGTTTATACAACAACATGTACCTCTGAGAATTTCAGTATGTTTAGCTGGCACGTATATGATGTGAAAAAAGCCTGAAACGAGCGAATAGCGATTTTGAAAATTATTGTAGATGTTAAAAAATTTTGGATGTGCCCCTCCCGAAATTTATTTCTGGCTACGCCACTGCTAACAGTGCCAGTAAAATTGTTATTTCGACCAAATTTACATAAACGTATCAGACGAAAAATGTTTATCTTGAGTATTTTATTTTACGCAGGCGGTGGCGCACATAGAAAATTTTTTCAGGGGGGGGGGCGGACCTCAAAAATTTGGAGGGTCTTGGGGGCGAGACCCACCAGAAGTTGAAAAATTTTTGAAAACAAGGTTGAAAATGGAAAAATAAGCTTAAATTAAGGAAAAGTCTATTAAATTTCGCGCCGAAGGCGCGAATATTTTTGAAAATGTTAAAAAAGTCGCTGAAAGGTTTAAAGCGCTGAAATTAGGGTAAATTAAGCAAAAGTGTAATAAATTTTGCGCCGAAGGCGTGAAAATTTTTGAAAATGTTAAGAAAAGTCAAAAGGGTAAATTAAGCAAAAATAAAGTAAATTTCGCGCCGAAGGTGCGAAAATTTTTGAAATTTTATGTCCGCGCTACGCGCGGACAAAACAATTTTCGTTTACGACTGGTGCCGCCCCCCCTAAGTGCGCCCCTGTACGCAGGTAGAAGTTGACACACTACTGAGTAAATTGAAGAAAATAAAAAATTTCAAAGTTTTAAATTTCTTAGGCGGAACAAGACCACTTTCGGTGAGCGAACAGCTTGCAGATAGTACATAATGCTACAACGAAATGTACCGAAAATTGGAAATTTTCAGTTAATTTCACTTATTGTATGCATAGTTAGAATTTGTGGACATAAGTCAGTAAATAAATCAGAGATAATGGTACAATTTGAAACGAAAAAGTAAAATCTTATGAAATTATGAAGTGAAAGAATAAGAGACCGACGAAAGCAACCTTTCTCTAGGGACGTACGTATACGTCCACACGTAAATTGCCATTTCCATATATTAAACCCCCAAAACCAGACACACAATTATGACAAGGCTGCATTGACTGGTAGACAGCTGACGCTCGACAATCTTCCCAAAGATGAGCATAGGAAAATGGACGCGGGGATAAAGCATTGATGTTATGGATAAAAAGGAAGAAAGATTCTGAGCTTACTATAGAGATACTTCCTTTGGAAGGGACTGCCTGGGCAGGAGATTTGGGAAGGGCAATGATTGACTATAATTATGCTAAACTTGGGTAATTTTGTAGCACACAATAAAAGTCCAGTCAGTTTCCATAGTCAGTTGAAATAAGCAGGGACAAAATAGCATAGATAGAGTAAAATCTGAATCTGAATCCTGAAATTTCTTTTGTAGTCACTAGTCAACACATTCTTTTGAAACGATGATAGTCCCACCCATTGTCAAATATGAGCCGCCAAACCAATTTTTTAATTTTAACACCAACAGGGGCTCCAGCCAAGAATACACTGTGGTTCTCTCGATTAAAAAGCCCTAAAATAGATTTGTGGTCAAGTGGTCCTCTGTCAACATTATCTG
The DNA here is from genome assembly GCA_030248195.1 of Trissonchulus latispiculum. NCBI lineage: Eukaryota > Metazoa > Nematoda > Enoplea > Enoplida > Ironidae > Trissonchulus > Trissonchulus latispiculum. The sequence continues at coordinate 24,948 of JASAND010016894.1, forward strand.
TTGGAACTAATTGTAGTCCACACGCTAAAAGTATGCCAATTCAGCTGACACTGCTGAACCTTAGAATGGCAGTTTGCCTTTTATTTACCCTTGGACTGAAAATTTCATTATTTTTGTATCTGTTTTGTTCTGTATATATATATATATGTATATATTTGTTTCTTTTTGTTTCGAGATTTTTTGGGTGCCCAAATTTTTGCTAAAAATAGGTATACAAATTTTCAAGAAATTGAAGCTTCGCCGGAGATTTTTAGTAAAAATGTCTATTTTCAGCATAAATTAAGGCAGTTTTGCTAACTTTTAGTATTTTCCCATGTATATATATGTAAATATGCCAAAAATACACCAATTGGTGTCCCATTTTTGCAAAAATATCGACTCCCTCCCCGGATGTCCATACTCCGAAAAATTCACTAAAAATGCCCTGCCACCGAAGACAGAGGGGGCAAGAAATTTTTTAGGGGGATATTTCTAAAAATTTGCTAAAAATAGCGCTATATGCGCTGTAAAAGTTGATTATTACCAGAAATAGACAGATTTATTTATGTAGTGGTCAAAGGGCAAACATTGAGTAAGAATCTGCGGCGAAGCTGAAAAATTTCTGAAAATATGGCCTGCAGAACGAATTTTTCAGAGCCAAATTTGGTAACAAAAAAGAACACCCTCTGGCTTCGAGGGCGGATTATTGGGGGGAGGGGGGATTTTGGGGAAAGGCCTCCTTAAAATAAGCACAGTGAGAATGTTATCTTTCTATATACGACATATACGCATATGCGTAGAGAAATCGGTTCTGCCAATTAGGTATATAACAAGCATCCTTCAAAGTGGACACTTTTCATTGAGAGACGTTCTTGCGGCAGCTGTGTTATTTTCTAGGTCCTCTGTTTTAATACGTATTATCAGTTACGTAATAAACTAAGAGAGTGCCAAGCGTCATACTCATAGTTATCTGGCAGGCAACACATCTAAATAACGGATCGTCCCACAAAACGAATTGAGTAAGTAACCTAGTTAAAACTAATTTGTCATATCTTGTCACTGACGTGTTTAATTTGGCAAATTTAGCTAAAACAAACTATATAAATTGTTAATTTTAGTGGTTTCTTCCAACTTTAAACTTTTCAGCTAGAAGAGAAAGAGAGAGAGAGAGCAAAATGGCATATATACATCAAGAGAAGCCGAAAGTAACGGACTACGCAGAAGGAATTAAAAATACGCAGTCCAGAACAAAATATGCAAAATCTATGCAGGTCCGTAGTCCAAAATAAATAGGAATTACATACGTAGTTGAACTTGAGAACATTTCGAGAAGTTGAACTTTCAGTTATAACACTTGGTGATGTATATATATACATACGTATATATAAGACAAGTGAAAAATGTTAAAAAATCTGACAATCCACCTGAATGAAGGATCCGTCTTCAGAAGATCTGTGACCAGGAGAATTGAAGTTGATATCCGTTGGTCCATTCGCTGTTGGCTCCGCTGCGTTTCCCTTCGTCACCATTACAACGCCACGAGATCCTCCAATTAGGCCCACTTTAGGAGATGACTTCGCACTATTTTTGGTAGCGCTGTTGGAAATCAAAAATGCTCTGGAACCAGTCAAAGTATTGCCAAAACCATCACCCTGCAACCGAGGGCATCCAATATTGGTATCAAATCGCTCTTCTGTCCCAATTTGAGGCTCACATACTAAAACAATAGAAGGATTTAGTAACAAACAAACAAACAAGAAATGTATCCAAGTAGGAGAAATGCTCCTTGCAGTCGCATGTAAAATGCAATATGAGCTATGATGGTCAACATATGTCAAGGACAAGATTTAAAATGTCTAATATGAGCCAGCTTCTAAATCGGTAAAGGACAAGATGTATATATAGCCATGCCATGGGGGAAACCCACATTTTCGGATTTTGACTGGAACTTTTTTATTATAAGGGCTAGATGAGAACTTTATATACCATCGTACTTGGCGTACTTAGATATATCTTTTAAGCCCATTTCCACTTCTCTAGGTTGCACCGTTAGGCCGGTATAATGAAAAAAGTAGCGGGGAAAAACCCAATGGGGGAAAACCCCAAATGGGGGGGAACCCACCCCTCACAGGTCTCAAAAATTGTCGTAGCGTTATTCTGACACTTCCGGTGCAAAATTCAACTCTTTTTAGCAAGTAATAAATCAAAAACCCGATCTAGGTACCTTTTTGAGATTTCATGTGTCATTGAAAATGCAGCATCAAACGGACAGGTTTCATAAAGTTTGACACATAAACATAGGGCAATTTTTGAAAAATGCTGAAAATGATGTAATTTGATATAACTTATTAGTCTATCGTGTAGAGAATGTTTTTACGTTCATTTGGCTGCTAAAATCCACAATTGGACCTGTCCTTGGTCCTCCAGTGCCGAAATGGCTCTTTCAGGGTTTTTGGCTCCTAGCTAGCCAAGGAAGCAAAATTATCCTAATCTGACCCCATAGGATGATGCACCGTCCTCGATAGCACTGTGCTATAGTGTCGAATTGTTTCCCTGTTTGGTTATTAAAAATTTTTTCAGAAAAATTGGGTGGGTTTTTCCCCTAAAGTGGTTTTCCCCCGCCACATTTGGCAATGTGCCAGACCAACGGTGCATCGGATCGATCTAATTCTGGCTGTGTGCAAAGAGGAAGACTTGCCATCATTGCAGATATTTGCAAAACTTTTCTAGCCCAACCCAGTCAAAAGTTACATCGGTCCAAACTTTTGCAATATTTTGGCATAGTTGGACCAAAAAGTAGGTGTCATTTTCTAATGTCATAAAATGAGCAGGAGTGAACCAAATGACTTGATCTTTGCATACGTAGGTAAGAAAGAGTCGCGCTTTCTGCTGCTGTTTTGGAGCTCATAGCTCCCAACTCTTGGTCCAGGAGGCGGGTGGGTTCCCCCCCCCCCCCCAAAAGGAGGTGGGTTTTCCCCCATGGCTATAACTGGCTAATATGAGCCGTTACGATTCTCTTGGGCTCATATTGGCGGTCGCCTGTGGTTTCAACGGCTTGACATCACGACCCTTTGAACTGGGCATAGGGCTGGCATTTTTTAGGGTTTTGAAAGTGGGGGGGGGGCTTCGACCCCCCCCCCCTAGGGAGGGGGAAGTTGGGGGTTCTTCCGAAAAGTGGGGGGGGGGGCGAGTCCAAGGTATAAAATTCCAAAATTTTTAGCGACAAATTAGCATTTTTTAGGTAAAAACACAAACAAATCGCTGTTTTTAAGCTTAAAATTACGTAACTTGTAAGTCCATAAATTAACTAAAAATTCAGAAAATTTTTGAAAATTTGACCTCAAAACTTAATTTTTCGACACTTTTGGGCGACCTCCAAAAAAGTGGAGGGGGCTTGCCGAAAAGTGGGGGGATGAAAGTGAGGGGGGCTCCGAAAAGTGGGGGGTACCGAAAAGTGGTGGGGCCCACTAGAAAAATGCCAGTGTAATGTCAACAGCTTCATGTAATGTTTGGTTAAAGTTACACCTGTTTAATCCAAGTTCGCTAGCTCTAACACCAAATTTAAGGTGCCAGAACACTTTAAATATTTTACGTATATATATATATATATAGCGTACCGAAAATTTGACAGAAAAATTAGAAATTTAACTGCCAAATTGAAAAAGTTTCTGGAAGTTAAGTTTGGAATAGGCGGATAACCGGATATCCGTTAACACAAAATAGGCGGATATCCGGATATGAACAAATATATATCCGGTGCCCATCACTAATATAATCGCTATTTTTAAGCTTAAAATAAACTTGTAAGTCCATAAATTATCCAAAAATTGAGAAAATTTTTGAAACATTGACCTCAAAAACTTAATTTTTTGACACCATTAGGCGACCCCGAAAACGTGGGTGGGAGGCTAAAAGTGGGGAGCGAAATTGGGCGGTGGCGAAAGTGGGGGCAGGCCCATCCCCCCAGCCCCTACTAAAAAGGCAATAAAGATAAGCGTAATATATAATATGCCGTCTTCGTCTACCTACCGAATTAGTAGTTTCCATAATATATATATCGAGCTTTCTTTCGGTCGAGTTATATATTTAACTCTAATATGCAGCAAATATTGTATACGACGACTTTGCAATGTCGCGAAGATACATAAGAAATTACTAACGAGCTAAATAATACTCGTATATATAAGTAAAGCGAATTCTCACAGAGAACAGAAATGCATTTCTTTTGGAGAAATATAAAATCAATAATCAATAAACTAGCAATAAGCACTAAGGCAGTATTGAGCAAATATAACAAATCAGTATATATATACGATAATCGTAACGTCAGTTCACGTTCGCCACTCATTCAAAGTTGGTTCATGAGCAAAAGGGTATCAATCTGTTACATCGCTCGCTCGTACTCGCATCGCACTATAAGTCGTGCGAAATAACATAACAATCATCAAAAGCCCCCCAGTGAAAAGTAAGTGCAAATCGATTTAGAAAATTTGAGTCAGTTTTTCCCTAAAAAATTTCAAATTCAGCTCTAGTACACGGCACACGCACTGCAGGCAAGCATATTAGTGCAGATGCTAAACCGGTTGAGAATATGCATTATACACGTATATATATATATATATGTCATATATATATTATACGTATATATAAGCACAGGTATACAGATTTACGTATATATAAGTGTAAAAGAAATATGCGTATAAATACACTCTAATATAAATAAACGTGTATATGTAAATAAATGCAATATATATATATATACAAATAACAAAAATGCTCCGCACAAAAGAGGATAATATATATGTGTGTTGGCTGTGTCGTATATATATCCTTTAAATAAGTAATAAATAAATATAAATACTTATATATATCTTTTAAATTACGGTTGAAGAAGCAAAGACAAAAGTTTCATAGGCACGTGACGTTATTTGGCACAGCAACTATTGGTGGATGGTTTCATGTCAAAAGTTGCTCAGCTCACTTAGGGCTTTCATTTGATACCAAATTTGACCACTTCTGAAAAATTTTATTTTTGGCCCAAAATCGCCTAAGTCCCCACCCCACCCCACCACAGCACTCTACAGCCACTTTGGGTACGCAGTTCTATGACAAAAGTTGCTCAGCTCACTTAGGGCTTTCATTTGATATCAAATTTTACCACTTTTGAAAAATTTTATTTTTGACCCAAAATCGCCTAAGACCCCACCCCACCCCACCACAGCACTCTACAGCCACTTTGGGTACGCAGTTCTATGACAAAAGTTGCTCAGCTCACTTAGGGCTTTCATTTGATACCAAATTTGACCACTTTTGAGAAACTTTATTTTCGACCATTTGACCCTCCCACCCGACTGACCCTTCAAACGGCAAAGTAGAACCAGCCCAGCAAAATAGGTACGTCGGACGGCAAAACGAATACCGGGAATGAGCTGGGCACACCAGAAAACCCCTATAGACAAAGTTTTGAGAGGCCAGGTAGAGCCTACTATGGACCTCCAGGAAGCGGTTTCCGACTTGACCCTCCCGACGGCAAAGTAGAACCAGCCCAGCAATATAGACACGTCGGACGGCAAAACGGATACCGGGAACGAGCTGGGCACACCAGAAAACCCCTATAGACAAAGTTTTGAGAGGCTATGTACAGTCCTGTATGATGTTCCCGGAAGTCGGTACCGACCGGACCCTCCAGACGGCAAAGTGGAACCAGCACAGCAAGATGGGTGGGTCAGACGGCAAAACGGACACCGGGAATGAGCTGGCCGCACCAGAAAACCCCTATAGACAAAGTCTGGAGAGGCTTTGTAAAGCCTACTATGGACCTCCGGGAAGCGGTTACCGACCTGACCCTCCCGACGGCAAAGTGGAACCAGCCCAGCAAGATGGGTGGGTCTGACGGTAAAACTGACTGCGGGAATCGATTCTCCGTGCCAGAAAACCATGGAAGATTTGAGCTTTCAAAGCTGAATAGATAGCGAGAAATTTCGATTTTTCATTTTTCGAATTTTCGCCATTTTAAAGGCCACTGTGGTCGCTAGGGAAGTGATAGAGAAACGCAACCTGGACCGTTAGTTAGTTCAATATATGTAATTTCTGAATATAAAAAGAAATCAGCTCCAGCTCGTAACGTTCGACCTGAGCGACGACCACAAAAATGGTCACTTTTCGCTATGAGCCGCCTTTGCGGCGCCACTGCGGCGCTGTGGCGCAGCTGCGGCGCAAAAACAGTTGTGATTCTTAAATTCTTTAGAGGGTACTACTAGACCCCATAGCCCTTTAGGTTGGCCCACCGCTGCAGATACGTGAAAGCGGCGAACATTATGCACATTACAACCATCAAATAGGAGAAAAAACATCGCCGCCATAACCGGTCCGGGGCGCAACTTTTTAACGGTAAGTGATACGGGGCTGAAACTTCACAGACTTACTAAACTCGAAGTGCTCTACAATTTGCGCATTAAATCTGCGCAGGATCTGCGCAGGATTTTGCGCAGCTTCTGCGCAGCTTATTTTACACTGTCTCCAGCCACTTTTCACACATATTATAGGGGTCGCTGCCGCGACCCCTATGATATAGTCGAGCGGGGAAAAACCCATTTTAATATGCGGGGAAAAACCCACCTCCAGTGTGGGCTTACCGGAATGAGCTATATAGGATTTTAATAGCCTATCTTGAAGAACATCCAAAATAACCCTAGAGGCTGCATTATTGGGGCCAGTATAAAAAGCGGACGCGGACGCGGAAGCGGACTCGGGGTATAAAAAGCGGAAGCATACGCGGACGTAAGGTATAAAAAGCGGAAGTCACTTTTTGGTATAATCCGCGTAAGCGGACAAAAGGTATAATTTGCGGACGCGGACGCGAGGGATAAAACGCGGACGCGGACGTGAGGTATAATACGCGGACACAAAACGGACGCTAATATAGCAAGGTTAACAAAAAAATCAAAATTTGGTTTTTTGGCTGGAACTTTCGCAAAACTAAACCAAATCGATTACTTTGAGGACCCATGGATAGGTCTTCGGCTAAGCTTTAAACCACCCCAGTTTCGCTGCTCTACAACCTACCAGTAAGTTGCAGTAGGCGAAAGTTTGTGATTTTTTTGCTAACGGTTTCACAAAAAAATCACTCGTTAACAAAAAATCCCAGAGAGCAGCTAGCAATGTTTTCTCATCAGTTTTGGATAGAGCGCATTAAATAATGTATGTAGAACCCAAAACCACCAACCTAGTGTTCCAACTCGGCCAACCATGGTTTTTTTGTGTTTTTTACTGTGTTTTCGCACACTTTTTCTTAGAAAAACACACTTTTTCTTAGAAAAACACACTTAAAAACACACCGAAATTTTGAGATTCAGAAGCAAAATTTTACTAATTTCTTTAACAGTTTTGAACTACAGAAGACCGTTTCTTGAAAAAATTTTGCGCCTGCGGCGCGCTTGTCTTTTCATTCATTTTTTCAAAGCTTTGGCGTCCTACCTCTGTGCTTGTGTCCTTTTTCCTTTGTAATCCTCTAGTATATGTATAAGTATATATATATATACGTACATACTTATTATTATATTAGTTTACCACATTATTTACTTTAAGCTGCATTAAATCTCTAGCACCGTTTCAAAAGAAAATATGGTTTACAAAATCAAAAGGTTCAATTGTTTCCATTGTGGTTTTTTACCGATTTTTAAAAAATTTTCAGCTTCTGGGGGGCTCCGCCCCCCAGACCCCCCGTTGCACATACGCTTTTCTTCCTTTTTTTCGATGATATTGCGCTCATTTCGTCCAAATCGACCATACACGTCAGTATCTATTGACTTTTATCGCTAGAACGACAAAAACCAACTAGGAATAGGCTATAAGTAGTAAAAATAGTCGTAAACGCATTTAAAACGCGAAAAATCAATTTTTAGAAAAAACACACATTTTCTTAGAAAAACACACTTTTTCTTAGAAAAACACACTGAAAAGCACGGGTCCGAATTTGAAAAAAAACCCTGCGGCCAACTGACCCAATTTGCGCATTAAATCTGCGCAGGATCTGCGCAGGATTTTGCGCAGCTTCTGCGCAGCTTATTTTACACTGTCTCCAGCCACTTTTCACACATATTATAGGGGTCGCTGCCGCGACCCCTATGATATAGTCGAGCGGGGAAAAACCCATTTTAATATGCGGGAAAAAACCCACCTCCAGTGTGGGCTTACCGGAATGAGCTATATAGGATTTTAATAGCCTATCTTGAAGAACATCCAAAATAACCCTAGAGGCTGCATTATTGGGGCCAGTATAAAAAGCGGACGCGGACGCGGAAGCGACTCGGGGTATAAAAAGCGGAAGCATACGCGGACGTAAGGTATAAAAAGCGGAAGTCACTTTTTGGTATAATCCGCGTAAGCGGACAAAAGGTATAATTTGCGGACGCGGACGCGAGGGATAAAACGCGGACGCGGACGTGAGGTATAATACGCGGACACAAAACGGACGCTAATATAGCAAGGTTAACAAAAAAATCAAAATTTGGTTTTTTGGCTGGAACTTTCGCAAAACTAAACCAAATCGATTACTTTGAGGACCCATGGATAGGTCTTCGGCTAAGCTTTAAACCACCCCAGTTTCGCTGCTCTACAACCTACCAGTAAGTTGCAGTAGGCGAAAGTTTGTGATTTTTTTGCTAACGGTTTCACAAAAAAATCACTCGTTAACAAAAAATCCCAGAGAGCAGCTAGCAATGTTTTCTCATCAGCTTTGGATAGAGCGCATTAAATAACGTATGTAGAACCCAAAACCACCAACCTAGTGTTCCAACTCGGCCAACTGACCCCGCCGAAGTGTAAGTGGTCACTGATGGCCCCCGGCAGGGTCTAGTATGAAGTCTGGTGGCTATAAACTGCCGTTTTAAAGGCTAAAATGTTGTTTTGTCGTGTTTGTGAGTGATTATAACTTATTTCCAGCCGTTTTGGCAGAGAAACTTAGGACATCGTATGTTGGTGGTATACGCCCACGGTCACGTGACCCCTGCCGGACCCTTCCGGACCCTCCAGGTACCAACTGGGAAGTCAGAAGTGCCTACAAACGTGTCCTAGGGGGTTTTCTAGTGCGCAGAATTCAAATCTGGCATTAGTTTTTGGGTAACTGTAGTCTAATACTGACTTCTGGAATCACGTTTACCGTCGGACGGTTCAGGCCAGGCTGGTTATCATGTTGGACTCCCAGAAGTGTCAGACAACCTCAAAAACAACGGCTATAAGGGTTTTCGAGGTCGCTGAGCTCGAATTTGGCGTTAGTTAGTTCTATATATGTATCGATAGCGCACAGTCAGGACATGTCATATGTACAGTATGGGTTGTCTAGGGTTTTCCCTTAGTAAAGAGCAGCCGAAATTCGAGCTTCGGTCATGAACGTTTTTGAGGCCACTTTTGGGTACCTTCACTTAAAGGTCTGTCATGAACGCATGGAGAGGGCCTAGGGGCTCAAACTCACAGGCTGTAATGTCGAGATGTGTGGCTATCACCACGCAAAAAATTGGGTCTCTGCGACTTTCCTGTGAGTCAGGGTGGGGTGATTTTTTTTGTTAAAATTTCGGGGGATTTTTGTTAACCTTGCAGCATAAAGTTAACCTCGTTAATCTGCTTGCAGCATAAAGTAGTCAGGTTTCATAAATGAGTTTTACACAAAGAAGCACTTCTAATAGAACTTTTGCCCTTAAACGTTTGGACGACGTCATAAAATAGCTGCAATAGTTTACAATTATAAGAAAAATATTTCACTCTCAATTTCACTCAGGTTTCACATACTCTGGGGTTACCCTGATGTTTTTGGGGTTAGGCTAACATTAAAAACTATAAAATATGAAACTGCTAGCGTACGTAATGTAAAAACTACGAACGAAATCTTGTAGAAATTACAAGACGCAATCTTTTCTACATCTACGACTTCTACAAAACCTTTGTTCTATGTATATCATCCACAAACAAGATTCCCCCAGTTTCTGCGAGAAATTGTAAGGAAGTTTTCCCGCATTAATTTAAACTAGTTGAAAGAATTAAAATTAACTCAATCCTTTTTGTACAAGGGTAGAAGACTTAACGAGAATAATTCAGTTAACTTAACTAGTCAACAATTTCGTTCAACGAGCCCTATTTCGTTAAACATTAAAATGGTACGATTAAGTAATTATTTAATCTAATCCGAAATCTAAAATCTAAAATAAAATAAAATCTAAAATAAGTCTAATCTAATCTTTAAAAAATAGGGCCACAGAAAAATTAAAAATTTTCCAATGTTATGTATTAAAGTTAAAACTTTTTTAAAACTTAGAAAGCTTAGTTAAAACTCAGATATTGACAAACAGCAAAAATGTCCAGCATCATCGATGCTAACGAAAAAATAAAAATTCAAAATACATATATATTTTAAAAAATTAAACATTTTACAAAATTTTTTATAAAATATATAATACCTGTTGCGAAAACCGATAAACCAATAAAATTTTCAAATTTAATTTTTTTATATCACTGTGCCCTTCCTAACATTCTACATTCGTATATAAGCAGCACCGAGCCAACCAGCTATAATGTGAGAGGGGCCAGTATAAAATGCAGACGCAGACGCAGACGCAGACCTGCAGACTTAGCAGACCCACGCAGACGCAGACTCGGGTATAAAACGCAGACCCAAAAGCAGACTCGGGTATAAAATGCAGACTTCACAACAGACGCAGACTTTGGTATAAAATGCAGACTTGCAGACCTGGGTATAAAAAGCAGACTCGGGTATAAAATGCAGACTTTTGAGCAGACTTGCAAACCCTAATATAAAAAGCAGACTCGGATATAAAATGCAGACTTTTGAGCAGACTTGCAGACCCTAATATAAAAAGCAGACTCGGGTATAAAATGCAGACTTTTGAGTAGACTTGCTGACCTGGGTGTAAAAAGCAGACTTAAGTATATATCATTGGGAAAACCCCAGAGCGGTGAACGCCTACGTATCTTTGGGGTTGCGGCCGTCTCTTGCCAACTCAGGAGGCGGTCCGACCGGGCCGATTGAGGATCGCCAGGTGGCCGGAAGCAACAACACCTTTATGTATACAATATAGGCATTTAAGCTCATATAAGACGCAGACTTTTTGACATGCTTGCAGGCTGATATAAAAGCGCATTCCGCAACTCAACTTTTGACTTTTTCACCAACAACTTTAAAATTTAGAATGGGGTCATGGATAGCCCATTCATAATTGTCCGTTTGTTCAGTTCTGTAGTCGGTTTGTCCGTTTTAAAATATAGTCCTACTTTTGCTGTTTGGTCGTTTTGTCCGTTCGGAGGGTTGATTCATACTTTTCCTGTTTGCTGTATTGCTGTTGTCCGTTTGTTCGTAAGGGCTGTCCGCTTGGACTTGAGCAATGTTTAAATTTTCCGTACTTGTCTGCGCGCAACAGCCCATCAGAAATGAGTAGCATTATATACCACGTCCTTGGTTAATATGACGTTTATATATATAAGAATTTTGAATGTGTTTTAATATTTAATAGCTAAATATGGTCATATTGTTAGCATAAATTGTAAACTTTGAAAAGTATCCGGGTTTCAATCTCTGCAAAGTGTTTAAGAGAGCAAAATTTAAAAATTCTGTAGCAAATTAGCATAAACAGAAAATGTCACTCAGGTGATTCGAAAACATAAACAGAAATCTAGCAACACAGCTAAACCTAAATGGTGTGTTATACGGACAAACGGGCAACCAGTACATAACACGAGTTTGAACCACTTTGTGTTTTTTATAAGCGGAAAACCAGGCAAAACGACAAACAGCCCATACTGCATAGTAAATAGTTATACACCAATATCTGCAAAACCTATACGCATACATTTTATACCGGAGCCTGCTTAATTGCAGACTGGCCTACATTTTATAGCCAAGTCTGCATCTTATATCAGGGTCTGCAAAGTACGTAAGTCTGCTCAAAAGTCTGCATTTTTACCCAAGTGCTTTTTATGCTCCGGTCTGAGATGTAGAAGTAGTAGAAGAGTATAGGTTCTAGCTTAAGACTCATGGGTTAAGGTAAGGTTAAGTTGGCACGAGAAATTAATGTAGGAATAGCTGGTAATAGGAATTAATAATGGGTAATATATAGCAAGGTTCACAAAAAAAAGGACAAAAATCAGTTTTTTGTTGAAAACTTTCAAGTTTCAGCCCCGATTGGAATATATATTGTTTGTGCATGCATGTGCGCCGGGACTCGCTTTATATTCACACAAAAAATCGCGGCCCTCCGCCTACGGATGAGAAAATAATAGCAAAATTTCGTGTCCTTTTTTTTGTGAACGAATTCACAAAAAAAGGACAAAAGTTCACTAAATAAAGGACAGTCCAAATTTTCTAATTACTGCTCCTATGTGCAGAAATGAACTGTAAAACAATCAGTAAACTTGTTTTACTTCATTTTAACTACATTTGAGGCACAGTTTTTCAGTGTACCCTTCCGAAAGACCAAAACTAGTCAGATCATTAGGTCCCAATCATCCGACCGTAATGACACACTTAGATCTCAAAATTCAGCCATAAGAACTCAAAAACAGTTGGTAAATATTAATTCCACGCTGTAACAAACTGCTAACGTCAACTTTAAAGACGTCTTTGATATCATAATTGGTTCTAGTAGGGTAAGGTAAGGTGTGACCAGGGTCACGTGACCATGGGTCACATGGGGTAATAGTGCCGGTACAAGCTTTCACTACCAAAATGGTTGGAAATTATTTATAATAACGCGTAAACACGGTTAAACGTTGTTTTTTCTTACGAAACGCAATTTTTAGTCCACCAGCCCCCGTTTAAGTCACCACTTGGACCCACCGGTGACCATACTACTTTTTAGATGATCACGCGCCAATAGCAAAGTTAAGAGCAGTAATTTGCGCTTTAAATACGTTTTCTAGTGCGCTAGAATCTAAACAGTTAATAAACATTAGCTAAGTGCTTCCTGGGATCTGATCTGCCGATTAAAAATTTGTCCTTTTATTTGTGAACTTGTTCACAAAAAACAGGACATTAGGCCCAAGCTAAGCCAGAGGTTGCAGGAAAAGGAAAACTGTGCGGATGGAAAGGCAAAAGGGTGGGCATGTCTGATGCACAGTTTGGGATAATTGGGATCTGCCATGGTAGAGTAGCAACAAAAACACTAACTTTGGCTCAAAACGTTTTTTAGTCCAATTTTGAGTACTTCCACTTAAATAAGTATTCTGTAAGAACGGGTTTAGCCCAAAACTTACTACTAACGTATGTTAAGCTAGGGATATGTGGCTATTAATAGGCAAAAGTTTGAATCCTTAAGTTGCAGTTTCACAGGAAAAAACTGATGTCCCGTTTTTTGTGAATTTTTGGCTTGTCCTTTTTTTTGTGAACCTGGCTATATAAATTGAGAATTCGTTAGTCGGCGTATACATTTTAATATTTGAGTCTACAGCCGCAGTTATATACATGAAAGAACCAAGAGAGACTTGTTTTATATTTCCCCGAGTCTGCAAAGCTGCACTAAAGTGCATTTTATACCGGAGTCTGCAAGTTTGGACTAAAGTCTGCATTTTATACCCAAGTTTGCAAGTCTGCACTAAAGTCTGCGTTTTATACCGGAGTCTGCAAGTTTGGACTAAAGTCTGCATTTTATACCCGAGTCTGCAAGTTTGGACTAAAGTCTGCATTTTACTCCCGAGTCTGCAAGTCTGCATTTTATACCCAGGTCTGCATTTTATACCCGAGTCTGCAAGTCTGCACTAAAGTCTGCTTTTTATACCCGAGTCTGTAAGTCTGCAATGAAGTCTGCATTTTATACCTTTAGTAAAGTCTGCGTCTGCTTTTTATACCCGAGTCTGCGTCTGCACTACAGTCTGCGTTTTATACCCCAGTCTGTTGGTCTGCGTCTGCGTCTGCGTTTTATACTGGCCCATGTGAGAGGAGGGATTATGGAATTTTTATTCCTGCTGGAGCAGGAATGTATAAAAAGGAAATTCGTATGTTTAGTGCATTGTGAGTCATTTCTCCATTCAGAAGCCTTATCTTCAACATAGGCTAGCTTAGGTCAGATTTTTTGCATTCGGATTATGCAAATTAGGTTTTGGAGCCTATTTCAGCGGCAGAACTGAGAGCCTTCGCGCAGTCTTCGGCTGTCAGCAATCTAAACGATTGCAGATTTTTGAGCACTAGTGTAGCTTGGGAGCTACACATGGTGCATTAGGCAATTAAGGTACTAGCTTGCGCTGGACATCACAAGTTCAGGCAAATCATGGCATGGCAAGCATAAGCCTGCACTCTCTGATGACCACAGACTTCATTGAGAATTGGGGAAAAATTAAGCAGCGGAATGAAAGTAATAGAAATTTTGTGCAGAAAAATTTTGTTTAATTTCTTTTTATTGGAAGAACGAATGTAAGTTTGTCAGCTGTACTGCTGAACCCAATGATATTAACTGATTGTATTGTGCTATGCTGAGGAAAGTTTGGTCTGATAAGACAGCAAAACGGTGATACTCCGGTAGGCGCACACCTTACAATTTTTCGCAATTGTCAGAAATGCTCTACTCCGGTAGGCGCACACCTTACAAAACTGAGGGCATACTGTAAAACGCTCTACTCCGGTAGGCGCACACCTTACTAAATAGAAGGTTTACTGTAAAATGCTCTACTTCGGGAGGCGCACACCTTACAAATAGTGACTTCTTGTCGTCTTTAGCGTGGCGAACTCTCTTTTGATCTTGAACTCTTGACGTTACTTATACATAAAATAGTTATGAAGTAATGTCAGCAGGTATATATTTTGTAATTAATTACATGTATAATAGCGCCCAAATAAACTCAATTGCAAATAAAATGTAAGTTCGGCCTTTGTTCCGTCAATTTTAGGAGACATCATTAGGGAGTTTCCACTTTTAGGGTCATTTTTTCGATTTTATCAGGTCTCGTTGATTTTTGCGTTGCGTTGCGTTGTTGCGTTGCGTTATAACCGTTGCGTTATGTTTGCTTAATCTTTTAACTTTATCTTGTTGATTTGGTGAAGCGTCGCCAATTTTTGCTGTAAATTTGAGTTTTCAATTTTCACTTATAAAGAAGCTGCTTCGAAAATACCGCGAAATAATTAGTTCCAATTAACAATAGACTTATATACATATATACGTGGTAAACAAAACGGGGAAAATTAGACATTTTTAGGTAGTTACACACTTTTCTCTGAAAAATAGCAAAAATTTTTGGCGAGGTGTCTAACATTACACATAAGCCGTCGGCGAAAAAAACACTGTTAATGCCTATTAATGACGACAAGGAGTTACTATATATTTGTAAGGTGTGCGGCGTGCGCCTGCCGGAGTAGAGCGCTTTACAGTAAACCTTCAATTTAGTAAGGTGTGCGTCTACCGGAGTAGAGCGTTTTACAGTAAACCCTCAGTTTTGTAAGGTGTGCGCCTACCGGAGTAGTGCATTTCTGTCAAATGTGAAAAATTGTAAGGTGTGCGCCTAACGGAGTATCACCCAGCAAAGCATTTAGTGAGATATTTCAAAAGATAACAGTAGTTCGATACTAAAAGAATTAAGCTGAGATTAGTTAAGTCAAGTGAAATTGTAAGTGTAAACCGAACCTGCAGCTTCTAACGCTTAAAAAGCCTTCCGACAAAGGCAATTTTGCAATTGAATAAAAACAGGTCTACAAAGGAATATATACTGCCCCTTTTGGGGCCTACTTGTTAATTTTTCTGTGGCCCTATTTCTTCAAAGATTAGATTAGACTTATTTTAGATTTTATTTTATTTTATTTTAGATTTCGGATTAGATTAAAATTAGTACTTATTAGGGATCGACCGGAACTCCAAAAAACCGGAACCGGAACCGGCTTTCAAAAGCCGGAACCGGAACCGGAACCAGCTCTTTAACACTACAAAAATCGAAATTTTTTCTGACATTTTGGACAAATTTTGCTCAATTTTTCGCTGTTTTGTAGTTACTACAACATTGTAATAACGTTTGAATTTTATTTTATATAGTTATTTCAATGCAAAAACATGAAATTGCAATTTATTAAGAGAATTTTGTCTTATATATAGCATAGTTAAACTTTACTATAGCTTTAAGATTTTAATTATACACGGTATAAATATGCTATATATATTTCTATTATTCGAGCACATTTTCTATGAATAAACGGCATCTATATTTTACATTGTTATTGTTATGAATTTCGATGAATAATTTAATCGAAAGCAAGTTGACTTAAAGGAGATTTAATGGCAAATAAAATTTAATTTATTACTTGGTCAAGCTGACTTAAATTAAGTATATAAATAAGTATAGATAGAAATTGATTCCACGAAATTTTTACGAGCACCAACAACTGCTCCTTCGACAAAATAAGTCATAAACATGTTTAGTTTTTATCTGGCTTGCCTGATAATTTCTAGTCATAATCAAAAAGTTCATTTAACTTAACTAGAGCCTCAAGAAAAGTTGCAGCATTTTCAAATCAAAATAAAAATTGTCGCGAAAAAATAATGCCGCCATTGATATTTTTAGAAAATAAGATATACCTGTTACAATTTTAGTTTACTTTTATTCTCTCTGTACACAAGACAAAATTAAAATAAATATTCCGAAAATTACAAATCTTGAACAAATTTCGTAATGTAATATCTAATCTAGCTGTATTTGGCTATGAACTTAGGTATAAACATCAGCTACATATATAAGCTAAACTTGTTTAGAACATCGGCTTTTATATAATTCCTTAGCTTGTCATTAAAACTTAAGGGGGGGTCCACCATGAAAAATTTTATGGTCACGGATTTTGCTCATTTTCACACAAAATGTTGTCACATATGTCCTGCATATCGAGTTTCAATTTCGAGTAGTTTCGTTCAGTACTTAATGAGTAACCGGCAATTAATTGCATGCAATTTGAAAACAGGTGAAAACGGCGGTGCCGCAGCAAATAAAGGCACTTTACACTTGAATTTCCTTGATAGTGGAGCTTCATTCGGTTGTATGTTTGTTATCTTATGCAAACAAAGAAGTTAGGGTAGCTTTTAATGGGAAAACTTTTCATTATGACTTTATTTAGTGATTTTAGGGAGTAGCACCGGCGCTGGAAAGCCTTGACCACGAAAATCATTTAACGGCCGATAACTTGAATTTGGTGCATTTGCGGGCAATGGTCCAAGAAGCAAAAATGTTCCCCACAATGAGGGCTTTCGATTGATATAAAATTTAACATATTTCGAAAAATTTGAAAAATCGCTATTTTTTAGATTATGGTTGTCAGACCCCCATATTTAACCCCAGCGACCAACTGGGCGCACTAATCTGCACCATTTGTGCCCAAACTTGACCTAAAGTCAACAATAATGGTGCGCAGATAGATACTCCAACATTTTATAGGTCTGTGTTGCCACAGCACTATGTTATTTGCCAAAAAACGGGAATTTTCGAAATTTTGCTAAAAATTGAGATTTCTGCGCCAGAGAAATCTCGAAATCGGACAGACCTAACCAGGATTAATTGGTATCGTTCGAAATGTCTTTTCATAAGCTGTGATTTGTAGGAAGTAGAATTTTTAATTAGGCCTTACAGCTTTCAGAATATTTCATCAAACTTGCTGACCCCCAATTTTAACATTGCAAAACAGTCAAATTTGGCTGTTCGCAAACTTAAAAAATTAATTAAAAATTTTTGAAGGCCTAAATTAAAATTCTGCTTCCTACAAATCACCCTTCGAGATCGTATTTATGATATAAGATGGACGTTTAAATGCTCCATTTTGTCGTTGGCGAGATTTCTCTGGCGCACGGAAAAAATCACCACTTTTTCCGTTTCCTATGTTTAACACATATATACTGACATCAACTTTGAGGTGAAATAACTCGCTAACCGTAAGAGATCCGACCCTCATTTCAAAAACTCGTTAAAATATACCAATTGGACACAAAATATGTGAAAATGAGCAAAATCGGAGATGGTCGAAAAATCGGCCAAAAACGGGATCTAGGGATTTTTTCTTGGGGCCCCCCCAAAAGTCCGAGGGGCAAGGAATTTTTGGGGGGGGCGAAAATTTTTCGAAAAATATGCTAAAAATAGCGCTATTTTTCTGGCATATACTATAAAAGTTGATTTTTATAGCAAAAATAAGCAGATTTAGTGTTGAAAAGGGCGAAAATTGAGTAAAATTCTCCGGCGAAGCCGGAAAATTTTTGAAAACTTGGACTTCTGAGCGAGTTTTTTCAGGGCAAAATTTGGTACCAAAAGGGGCGCCCACTTTTTTTGGGGGGGGGACGATTTTTGGGGGGAAGGGTGTTTATGGGGGGGGCCCCCACCCCCCACTAGAATAAGCCCAGCCCAGTTGTAAAGTTGTCCAGTGATACAATATATACTTTTCCAATTTTAACATTAATTTCCTATGACTAACACTATCAAAGGCTTTAGCGAAATCCAAATAGATGCAATGCATATATATGCATAGATATGCATATGCTGTATGCAAAAGGGAAAGCAAGAATGATAAAACGTTAGATTAATTGTTGAAGAAATATAAAGGAGGGTAAGAAGTCAATTGGCCTGCAAGAAGACGTCATTATGCAGCAACAAAGTGTCAATACGCAAATTTAAAACCTAAGCTCTGCAAAAATAGGCTCCAAGTGAGAGAGACCGCAACAGACAAATAATCGACCCAACGCAAGCAACGCAAACTAAGCTTAACACTCTTTTACTTGTAAGCTTACGTATATATTTACTGCTGCTTAAGTACGTATATACGTATTAGTGATGTGCGCCGGAGCTCCGCTCCGACGGAGCTCCGGAGCGGAGCTCCGATTTTCGGTGCTCCGGAGCGGGCTTCTGCTCCGGAGCTCCGGAGCTCCGGGTACCCGGAGCAACCTTTTGGAAGTTTTGAAGGTGTTAAGAAAAATTCGAAAGTATGATTTTTGTGTAAACTCCACGATTTCTCCTTGCAGCACGTAAGAATGGAATGAATGTTACATAGTTTATCGTATACTTCTGTTTTTAAAAATGTTTCAGTTTTCTCAAGGCTGCGTTCTTGTATATATATACTTCTCAAGACGGCTTTTTTTAAATATAAGAAAAATTAAATACAACTCTAATATATATTTAAGAATTAATTCCATAAAACGTTTACATTTCGCACTTGTTATTAATTATTCAAATTTCCGTTAAATCTATTCCATGTATATAAGCTTTCAACATCTGCATCTGTTTTCTTTGCTTTCATCAAACCTGTCTTTTCTAATATATCTTTCAGATTGAAATTCTGATAGCTTAAATTTATATAGTATTTTAATTTGATCATATACATCCTCATGATAAGTTAAATACGTATATAGTGGGTAAATGAAATCTGGTCCACTTCTGTCAAATTTGCAATATTTCATGTATGAATTTGAAAAGTTTGGTATACATAGTCAGGGGGGGGGGAAACACAAATAGGGAAGCAAGCCTCCAACTTTTTCTTCGTTTGGATTTGGATCGGTTTGAGTATACCGTTACGTACCGTGGGCAAATACCTATCCAATCGTATATTCAAACTTCTCTTATACCTCTCTCAGCTTTGGCGATAACAGGATTTGTCCATGTTTTTTTACCCGCAAATCGGGGAAAAAAAACATGGTGCGGGGAAAAAAAACATGGCCCGGATTTCTACCAACCAACCATTTAGGGTGCTTTAAAAGCGTTGTTTCAGCTGTTTTCAGCGTGCAAAACTACCTAGGCACCATTCCAACCTCACAGAAAGCTTAAAAACCGACTTTTTGGTCAAAATGCCAAATCCGCTGTATCTAACCAGTTTGGGCATGAAACCTGCTGGGAACTGGCCATAATATGCAGAATATCGGTAGAAATAAGTTAGTTGTGTTAAAAATTGCAATATCCCACCGTTTTTTAAGTTTTTTGAAAATTTTCATTTTTACCATTGAAACTTATGAAACCTAGCATGTTGATGCTGCAAATCAAATTTTCGAGCTAGAAGCTTCAAAAATGCCCAAAGTTGGCATATTTTGAGGTTTTTAATGGTTTTAAAGCATTCTCTTTCATATAGAAGCATTAGTTACGCCTTCCTGAAGCATACGCAAAAATTTGAAAATTTGGTCACCATGTTTTTTTCCCCGCTCTAGTGGACCCCATGTGGGGGAAAAAAACATGGTCAAATTTTGTTACTGGGTTGACGCAGGGGAAAACCACTATGGCCATGTGATAGAGCAAGTCAAATTATGCCCGCATGCCAATTTATAGTAGCCAAAGTTGGATAGTTGGTTAGATATATACTTGCAAACTTTCGAAAATCCTTAGCATTTTGGCCCATTTTGGGAGGTCAACTTTGGTCAAGTACTGTGCTTACAGATTCGAACTCAGAAACCAATCTGGTACTGTAGGGTATACTTCTAGACTTGCTCTTTCTAATGGGCTATACTAGGCAGCTGCAACTGCTATGGTTGGGGAGCAGGCGACCGTGTTTTTTTCCCCCTCTTTTCCGGCATGTTTTCCCCCCCTGACTACATTTGATGAAATTGCTGCAAGAAATATTGAGTATTTCATGTGGAATATGTATATATATATAAGATTTAAATTTCCCTAATTTCCCTAATCTTGAAAAAAGTGAAACTTTTAAATAAACTACAGTGTAAACTAACAAACATGGGCTTTTATGTAAACACAACACTGCACAATCAATTAACCCAAAAATTCTGTGAAATATGGTCAAAAGCTGAACTTATTTCAGATCAAAAATACAGCTAACTCATATGCAGCAAAGAAATCAGCATCTAAAAATAAACAGTTAAGCGATAAATGTATATATACAGTGAGTAGGCATGCTTTTTATTGAATAAACAAGCAGTTTTCAGCTTAAACCAAAATTTTTACAATTTTGCCTCTACTAGCAGTCGGAGCTCCGCGGAGCTCCGGAGCTCCGGAGCGGGCAAATTGGTCGGCGCACATCACTAATACGAGTGTGACAAGCGTCACGCTCTTAGTTATAAAGCGAAAAACATCATCTGCACGATAACGGCTGACCCCCTACACAACTGAGTATGTGCACTTCAAATATTTTTGCCCGCTATGCCTACGTTCTAAAGCTCGCTACAGACGCACATTGAACCTACTGACTAGTTGTGTTTTTGAGCTTTATAACGTAGGCATAGCGGGCAAAAATATTTGAAGTGCACATACTCAGTTGTGTAGGGGGTCAGCCGTTATTGTGCAGATGATGTTTTTCGCTTGATAACTAAGAGCGTGACGCTTGTCACACTCTTAGTTATTATGTACTCTTGCTAATACGTATATATATGTAAGGTGCTAATGTTAATGCGTATATATATATATATATATATAATATACATATATGCATTGTATAAACCATGCGAACTACTACATTTACGAATCAGTATATATAAAAATAAGTACGTATATATATATATATATATATATATATATATATATATATATATATATATATGCTTAAATCAGATTAATAGATAGCACACTTTTAAATATAAGTATTGGTAGAAGATAACTAATGCTATGAAATCATTGAAGCTTTGGCGTAGACCTACGCTATTTCAGAATTATACAGTGCACTGTTGTATGATCAAATGTCAGTTTAAGCTTAAATTTGATCGTTTTCATTGTTTAAATAGCATGGACTAAGTTTATGGCATGTTTGTTCAGTATGTAATTAATTTATTACGGAGATTAACAGAATTATATATTAAAAAATTACGGATGGAACAAAAGCAAGGGTTTTAAAAAATATTTTGAAGAAACGTCAAAATCCAGATGAAGCTAGCCAAAAAGGAGAAATTTCGTTTAATTCAACTTGGAGAATTTGTTTAATTCAACTGTTTGTGAATCCTGTGAAAAACGTTTAGCTTATATGATTAATGGATGAAAATTTTTATATGTATATATTGCAACCATGCAAAAGCCATTTGCATTTTACTCAGAAAACTCCAATAACAAAGTAATTATATATACTAAGTTAAGGGGGGGTCCATTTTTGGCCGATTTTTCGACCATCTCCGATTTTGCTCATTTTCACATATTTTGTGTCACATATATACATGGTATATACCCACATTATTTGTGGCACGGCACTAGTTATATATACACGCTTATCGAACACATAAGAACCAAAGAACAACTAACAAACACAATTAGAGAATATATGAAAATTAAGAGCGCTATATATATTAAGTGAAACTACGGCAAAGCTTTGGCCTTCTGTCCGAGTTCACAGGAGGAGGGAATGATATCTCAGGGAGGGCATATATATAAATATATATGCTCTAGCCGAGAATATATACGCCATACGGAGAAGCTACGTGTATAGCACAGGAAGAAATGCTATGTATATTGAAAGCATGAAGACAAATTATCTTGAATAAACTCACACTAAGCTGACTAGTAGAGACGTACCCGAACTTTCCTATTTCACTGCCAGCCAGCAGCAGACACCAACCATTTTAGCACACAAACAAACGCCCAAAACAGAAACAAATTCCACAAAAAACGACTGCCGCCTTTCCAAAGAGTATATATATATATAATATATATACGTAGCAGGGGCGCACACAAGGGGGGGTCGGGCAGGCGCGTAGCCAGGGGGGGGGGGGGGGGGGGGGGGGGAGGGGGGAATTCCCCCCCCGAATTTGTGTTGCCCCCCAGGAATTTTTTCCTGCTGTATGTAAAACGCCCATTTTTCAAAAAATTTTCGCGCCTTCGGCGCGAAATAAGTGCATTATACCGTTATAATACGTGTTTCGCGCTTAGAAACGAGTATCAATTACTCTACTTGGTGTACTTTGACCTCCTTCTGCATCATTTGGGTGCATGAACACGCAATGCGCCTTAAAAATTATTGTAATTTCAACGAATACTCTGTAAAAATTCCACGAAGGTCACGAAATAGAAAAATTTCTCAGCTTCTTGGGGGGCTCCGCCCCAGACCCCCCGAACAAATTTTGCCCTCCCCCCCCGTAATTTTTTTCTGGCGACGCTAGTGGGGTCGGGGGAGGGTCGGCCGACCCCCCCCCCCTGTCAGGAATTACAATACGCACCAAAATGAGCCATACAACACTTGGTAAAAGTTTCAAGAATGCTCTCAATTAATTTCTAGAGGCAATGATCCGTCGTTTTGGATCTGGCTTCTTCTGGAGCGGAGTTGCCTCCCTCGCTACCCTTACATATTCTGCTTACCCCAATTTGTTCCGGTTTTGGTCGTTTAGTCTGTTTATACTAGCTTTATATATACTACTTTATATATAAAGCTAAGCTGGCTAAACCATAGGTTTTTGGTTAAAAGAATGCTTTGCAAAAAAATCCTCAGACTACAAATTCGAAAACTTTAAAGCTTCGGGGTAGAGTTTTTCAAAATAACCAACGTTCACTAATTTGGCAAAGTTAGAATTGAGTAGGTAAAGTTACAAAAATCCGCTACGCGAACTAAAACCCCTTATTGCCCCCAGATCCTCCGCTAGGTTTTGGCATACCAATGGGCACGCCCATTTTGGGGGTTCCGACGCCCGTCACAAAATTTTTCGCGCCTGCGCGGCGCTTTTCTATCTCAATTTTTAAAGATTTCGTCGGCTGCGGCGCTTTGCTATCTAAGCTTTAAAAATTTCGAGCCTGTGGCGCTATTTTGTCCCAATTTTAAATATTTTGGCGCCTTTGGCGCTCATGTTTTTTAATTTTTGGCGCCTGCGGATCTGCGCATCTGCGACCTGCGCATCTTGATTACCTATTAAAATTTTTTGAGCATGCGGCGCTTTTCTAGCCCAAGTTTTTAAAGGTTTCCATTACGGAAATCTTTAAAATTTCAAAAATTTTTCAATTTCTGGGGGTCTTCGCCTCCAGACCCCCGCGTGGGCTAGTGACTATTCCCTAATCTCCTCACTGGTGCTGCAGCAGCACGGAACACTTTGTTGGAAATTGTTGCCGTTACCCCCCCCCTAGCGGAAGCGCGTTCAAACTTCGAACAAAAGCTTCGCATAGACCCCCCTTTTCAAAATCCTGGGTGTGCCCCTGGACATCCCCGAAATTTTTTCTGGTACTACTAGCGCCGACCCCCCTGTCAGAAAACCCTGGGTGCGCCACTGATACGTAGTATATAGGTAGGTATATACGCAAAATACATTATCACAAGAGGTCGCGGGCGCAGCAACCAACGAACACGGCTGAAAAGCCAATGTAAGATCTTTGATACACCGATATATCCTAGACATGGAGTATGGACAAATCCTGAGCATGATTTCATCCGTTTGTAGTTTATTTTATCGAGGTTTATACGCGTGCGAAGTTGTATATATATATAGTATACGTCCAAGTATCACTTACCCTTAAAAAGTTGGGCCCAGGGATGGGACAGTGGTGACGGCCTGGCATTTTATAGGGTTTTGAAAGTGGGGGACTTCGTCCCCCCTAGGGAGGGGGAAGTAGGCGGGGGGAGTCTTTCGAAAAGTGGGGCGGGCGAGCCCAAGATATAAATTTACCTAAATTTTTAGCGAAAAATTAGCAATTTTAAGGTAAGAACGCAAAAATGACCTAGCTGATGATCTCACTCAGTCTGACATTTTTTAGTGGGGGGTGGGGCCCCCCTCACTTTTCGGTTCCCCCTTCACTTTTCGGAGCCCTCCCCCCCCCAACTTTTCGGCAAGCCCCCACCCACTTTTTTGGGGGTTGCCCAAGTGTCAAAAAATTAGGTTTTTGAGTCAAATTTTCAAAAATTTTCTCAATTTTTAGCTAATTTAGGAACTTCTAAGCTCATTTTAAGCTTAAAAACAGCGATTTGTTGCGTTTTTACCTTAAAATGCTAATTTTTTGCTAAAAATTTCGGTATATTTTACCTTTGGCTCGCCCCCCTCCACTTTTCGGAAGCCCCCCACGTCCCCTCTCCCTAGAGGTACACCCCCCCCCCCCCCCACTTTCAAAACCCTAAAAAATGCCAGCTCAGTCGTCATGTTTGTAGTTGACATTACCATGTGCCAAACCAGAAGACAGTTGTTGTATGGAATCCCCATTAAATCTCTGACTAATTTCAAACTGGAGTGACACTTAGCAACTAAAATTTAGTCCAGCAAAATGCACGTATATATTATATATATGCAGGTCGAAGCGTGCGGCTACCGTGCCGCCCCTCAGTCTGGACGATGAAGCCATGGAGCAATTTCAAGCCGTGAACTTGGCTCTTCGACTACATCGAACATTCAAGAAATTGTCCGATGATTCTGAATAAGGCTGGCTACGTTTATGGGCATGCTGATACAATCTGCTGGCTGGCAACCTACACCGGATCTGTCCCATGTATGTATATATATATATATATATATATATATATATATATATATATATATATATATATATATATATATATATATATATATATTATAGGGGCGCGAGCGACCCCCTATAATATGGGTGTGGGCAAAAGGCGCTGCGCGGCCCTTTGAGACTCGTTCGAGCACCGTGCCAGCTCAATACTGAACGAAACTCGGCAAGTTTGGTATCGTTGGAATCTACACGACGAGTACAACACGTTGCAAAAAAGTTTTGGTCAAAATTTTCAACTTTGAAAATTTTCGCTTCCGGGCAAGTTAGGTCCGTTTGTTTTTTTTCTGTGTTAGTCACGCTTGGAAAAGGGCTATTTTGTGCAGAGGTGTTTGAAAGATGTGAGCATTTTCAGCCGGAAAGGTTTATATTTTCTGAATGCCGATATGGTCCCATGTGCCCCGCGCTATATTTTTTCGCTGCCCGGCCCGGCATGCCACCTGGCCGGCCGGCCAAAAGTGGCATGACGGCGTTTTTGGCCAAAAAACGGCCATTTTGTGTCACGCCCACAGGGCTCAGGGAACAAGCTAGAGACACGCGGTTTGTTGCATGAACAAGTACGGAGGGGATACTAGTGCATAACGTTGGCCGATTTTCGATTTAGGTCCTGGACCGTTCAGGCGGCCGGCCCAAAGGAAGTCAGTCCAAATGGCCATTTTCGGAAAAGTTTCTAAGTCCCAACTCCACAGAAAATAGTCAAAAATAGGCCTAAATATGCTGTTTTGGGCCATATAGTGGGACGCATATTTACGCTTACAACATTTTCCGGAAGATAATTCCACATTTTAATGGTTCTGTGATGAAATAAATTTTTTAAGGTTTCAGTTTTAACATTTACAGGTAACTTTAGTCGCAAGGAATGACTTCTTGTTCCCACATGCGCTGCATATTGGAAGTGTCGTAGCCAAAAGACAATTAAACTGTACATATACCAGTATATTCACAGTCTGTTGTATATATATATTAGGTTTTTGTCAACTTTATCTTATTTATTTCAACTTAATTTCCTATCTAGCAATACGTAACTGAACGAAGCGCG